>CATIWR010097770.1:0-66822 GCA_949677035.1 Omphalea diandra | reverse complement strand
AAGGTTGTGTGTTAGCCATTAAAACACAAGTTGTAATAAGTTGGGTGTGAGCTTGAAAACACCATTGATTTAGTGAAATACCCAATTGAGTGATTGGGGAGTGGACGTAGGGATAGTTTTACCCGAACCACTATAAAATCCTTGTGTCTTCATTGTTCCTTCTTCTTCTCTTCATCTCTGTTTTAAAATTTTTATTCACCAATTCAACCCCCCCCCCCTTCTTGGTGCCTAGGGACAACAAATTCATCTTTTGGATCATTCAAAGATTTGGATTCGTCATCCTCTACAATTGTAATTGTATGTGCATCTATATCATTCTCTTGAAAGGCCAGTACTACGTGAGAATTTGAAGTTCTTATAGATATTTCTAGAATTTGGACTTGTCCTTTAACTTTAATTTTACACACAACCAACTAATCGCTCCAGTCACGTCTTAAGTAGGGTAACTGTAGTAATAAACCTAACACACTTGCATTAACAAAACAAATGGCTCATACTTATTGAAACTTCTTTTATGATTCACCTCGATAAGTTTATATTTCGGATGAACTTTAGTGCTTAAGTTGGGTGTCAGATCAAGCTACTTACAGTTGAATAGGACGGTTCTCTTAATTGGCAATTTTGGATACTCCAACTCCATAACTTCAATTAACCGACTGTAATAGTCACTTTCATTTACACTGTAATTTGTGTCTTTTATACAAACACCATTGTTCATGATAGTTGTATGAGAACTGTCTTTCAGTGTGAAAATTTAATCCATTTACGTAATACCCTAGATAAGACATCACCATTCACAATTAAACCTTTTGCTAGATCTTATATGAATTTGTTTAAGATGTTATATGATGGATCATACGTCTAAAATAATTACCCATTAATTTATTAACAAACAAATTTAATTTCATTATACATACACATGCATATAAACATAAAACAATGAAATCTTATTACTCGCATATTTTTTAAACCAAGATACAAATTCATTTTCAAGTTTAGCATTATCTTCACGACTAGTAATGTATAATTGATATTGCTTTAATTCATCAACATAAATTCTACAAGGGAAAACACAGATACACATGAACTTAAAAAATTGATATATGAAAGTAAACAAACTTATTTGCTACTTACTTAATAAATGGTTTGACTTATGTACAATTCAATAAAATCTAGCATTGAACAACCTTATATTCTTCATCCATCATGAATCTTATTTTTTCTTTCTAAATGTGCAACTGAGATGTGTAAATATCGAAAGATTTCCTTTATGCTCTTTCGCCACATCTCGAGACTGGTTATTGTTGCAAGGCACTTTTCAATGCCTCGTGCTCATATGATCCTTAAAGTAGTGCAAATAAAACAATAACGCTTTTTCTAATAAACATGCATTACATTTTGAACCTTCAACTCTGGCTTTATTTTTCATGTTATTTTTTAGGCTTCAAAGGTACCTACAATATTGATACATATAAGACAGTGTATGTACACAAATCAAAAAAAATTATGAAATCTACTCATGTCAACTATTAATTACCTCTCAAATGGGTACATCAATCGATATTGCACTGAATCGACTATCCTTGCTTTATAAGCTAGGTGAATTGAGAGATGTTCCATCAAGTCAAAAAAGCTTGGAGGAAATATAAATTCTAGCTTACAAAAAATGATAGGTATCTCTTCCTCAAGCCATTGCATGTCCTCAATGCTTATGATAGTAATAGTTAGGTCCATAAAAAAAGCTCAATTCTATTAAAGCCTTCCACACATTGCCTGACAGTAGTTCAAGGAATGCAATTGGTATTAATCACTCATGAATACATGACAATCTTGGCTTTTCATCATGAACAACTTCAATTTTTCATGTCCATGCATTGAGCCATATTTGACACATACCCATCAAGAAATCTAATAATTTATACCCATTCACATAAGACTTCTTTCATGTCTAATGTGAAACAAGCTTTAAGGTATTTTCCTCATTACTATGCTCAGTTCCAACTATGGATGACGACAATATTAACTCAACTCCTATCGAGATTTATTTGAGTCATTTGTCTTTCCTTCCACACTCATGACAATATTAAACACATTATCGAAAACATTCTTCTTAATGTGCATTACATCCAAATAATGTCAAAACAAGTTCATACTCTAATAGGGCAAATCCCAAAAGATGTTTCTTTTCTTTCGTCCATAAATCCTACATAATGGACCATTTATCTTATTAGCATCTAGTTCAGTGACTTTTTTTAAGACCTAATTGATTTATCTCATTTAATATCTCAACTCCAGTTCTAACAGGTGGTGGACCTGTAGTCACTATTTTATTCTTAATGAACGACATTTTGTTCCTGCAGTATGGATGATCTTTTGGTAAAAACTTTTATGGTTGTCAAACCATGACTATTTTCTACTCTTAGATGGAGTAAAAAAGTCATAATTCTCCATGCAATATGGACAAGCTAACCTTTTAACAGTACTCCACCTTGACAACATCGCATATGTGGAAAAATCACTTATTGTTCACATAAGAGTAGCCCGCATCTGAAAATTTTATTTCTTTAAAATATCATATGTCTGCACACCCTCGTGCCATAACTATTTGAGTTTTGTAATAAGTGGTTGTAATAACACATCCAGTTTATCCATAGGATTTCTTAGCCCAGGAACTAACACAAATAAGAACATATAAACGTCCTTTATACATAACCATGGTAGCAAATTATACGATGTGACAATTATGTGCCACGAAGAATATTGTTGTCTCGATTAACTGAAAGGTTGAAACCCATATGTGTAAAGACCTAATTGAACATTTTGAGTTTCTACTGTGAAATTTGGATATGTTTGATTAAAATGCTTCCAAATAAGAGAATCTGAGCAATGAAACATGACATCCTTTTAAAACCTCATGCTCAACATGCCAATGCATTTTTGCAGCTATTGCTTTTGATGCATACAATCTTTGCAATTGAGGGGTTAAAGGAAATAATATATCTTTTTATAAAGAACAAGAGTTTTGCATCATTTACTACCTTCGCTACGAGGCCTCTTGTACCGATCATGGCCACAAAACTTACAACTGATCAATTCACTGTCTTCACGCCAATAAATCATGCAACCATTATTACAATAACAAATCTTTTCGACCGGTAATCCCATACCTTGTACTAATTTCTTAGTGTTGTAAAATTTATTAGGTATCAAATTATTATTCGATGTAATCTCTTTCATTATTCTAACCATGTCATTGAAATTTTGTTCTGACATATGGTGTTCTAATTTCATGTGCATCAATTAGGATATAAGTGATAATTATGAATGCCTTATATAACCTGGATACAAGTCAGCATTTGCAATCCTAAGCATGTTGTAAATTTTCTGAGCCTCAGTGGGATCAAAATGAGGACATGTTGCATCTAATACCATTGTTTGATATGGATTTGATGATTCAACCCTTTCTATTGCATCAGTTTGATCATGGACTGCATTTGCATTATCTCCTTTAGAGATTTCTCCATGTAGAGTCGACGTATAATAATAAGGAACAAAACCATTTTTGTACAAATGGAGCTTCACAGTATCCACTTAGAAAAATATGTGGTTTTGACACTTATAATGATTACATGAACCCCTAATCTTGTTCCCATCATTTCAGTTATGGGTGATTGCATGCAGATTCAATAAAATTATTCATTATGGGTGATTGCATGCAGATTCAATAAAATTATTCATTCCATTCATATAATCTATATTCAGCAGACCATCCTTAAGCATCTTATCCACTCATTCTCAATCGGGTCTCATTTTTCCTTCTTATGATCAATACATAAAAAATACATATAAATGAAATTTGCTTTCAATTGTATTATGACTCCTTATAACTCCATTTATATATTAATAGGTAGGAACCTACTCAGTCAGAAATGTGACATTTGATGACCATAAATAAATGCAATATATTCATCAATATGCAAAAATTTTTGCATCATCTCCCTATAGTTCTCCAAATGCACAATATGAAATAAGTACTCAATCATACAATGCACACCATTTTAGTGTCATCGCATGAATCAACACTTATTTCATTATGCATTCGGAGAATAATAAGGGATACTACATACAATCTACATATCAATGAAAACACTTGATTTGCTAGTTTTATATATAAACATCACATTTTTAAACTGTCCGACTTGGACAATTCAGTGTTGTTTCACCATATCTAGTGAGACAAGCACCAAACTAGATTATAAGGCCTATGTGACTGATAACTATATATTTATGAATATACACGTACTAGTGTGTGTGTGTGTCTATATATATATATATATAAACATTGTATAACTCAATCATATATATGCTTCTTCTACATAATCTAAGAAATCTTTCATCCCCAGTTCTACTCGGGTCATCAAATATCCAGTATATCACAATAACAAAGCATCAATATTTAAAAATCTAATACTTATCATAAAATACAAAGTAGAATCATTAAAATTTTTACCTTATAGTATTATAGATTTATCTTATTCTTAACAAGGGTCTTTTATGATCCTTTTGGAATGTTAATTTTTAGAGCTAGTAATACTTTCTTTAAGGTAATTTCATTTTATACTTTTGGAATGTTATTGTGTCTTTTATGATCAGCCTCATTTTGTATTTAGGGTTATCAAATTTTGTCTCTTTATAGCTATCTTATTATGAAAATGAGTTATTCAATTCACTGTCTTTCAAATTTATTTTTTCTTTATGTTCATTTTGTGTTTGTTATTATCTTTTTTTTTTTTTTTTTGCGGATTATCGAACTTTGTATGGTTTTAGTTTATCTTATTCCTAAAAGGGTTTTTCATGTAACTAACTTTTGGATAATTTTATTTTTTATTTCTTTATATTCTTTGTGTCTTTTATGTTCATCTTATTAAAATCTTTTTTATTATGGAATTGACCTTATGTTTTTTGTTCATTATGTTAATCATAAAAGGGTCAATTTATTTCTTTATATACTTATGTCTTGTATGATCATAATATTCCTTTCTTTTACAATTATGATTTGCAAAAAGAAATTTTATGAATTTCGTGTCTTTTACATCTTAGGACTAAAAAGGAATCAATAACGCATATTTTGAGCCAACATAAATTACAAGCATAAATATAATTAATAGGCACTTTTTATAGTTCCTCAGTAAATCCTTCGCCCCTAGTTCTCTTCTAGTCACCAAATACTCGACAAATCACACATCAAACATCAATCATTAAGTATAAAAATAAAATTACCTACTAATCCACTAGCATTTAGATAAAAGCTTTATAATACATAAAAGCATTACACAATCAAATCAAAAGTCGAATTAATAGGTGAACAATAATAAGACTTATTATGAATCATTTACAAACACAATAAATTAAACAATCCAATTCACGCTTCTATATTTTCTTAGTAAATCTTTCAACAAATACTCGATAAATCAGATTACATAACAAATTACAATGAATAACTACTTATAATAATGACACATACCTAGTAGTCACAAAAAGTATCCAAACGAAAAATGTTATCAACTAACAAATCTACGAGCGACTAACCACACAACTGAAAGCCCAATAGAGATGCATTTGTAAAGAGCTTCAATTTAACTCAAAATATTGGATTTGAAAGATATATTAACTCTAATATACTTTTGAAAGTTAATGAATAAATTAAAAATCAAAATTGTTATATTTCCTACATAGAAATATACAGAATAAATGCATAAAAATTTCAATTGTAAGAAATAATATCTTGAAAATGAATCTCTTTAAATCAAATAGGACTTCATCATTCTCAAACTTTATTGTTATGTATTTTATTTTGAACTTGACATTAAATTTATTTTAAATTGAAAATTGAACTTATTATTTAAATTTGATTTGTTAAAATAACTACCTCAGTCACAACAATGATCAATCCACAACCTTATCTTTTTTTTTAGTAGAAATCGAGCTACTAAGCTATCCTATCAATAGTAGCCATGTGGCTTAGGACTATTAGTTTGAGTATAAAAAAGGTTTCATATATATTTCATTTTCATAGTTGGGTCCATTTGAGTTCTTTAACTAATTAGTTTACGCATAAAGCATAAGCATCAACTCGATTATAGTTTGATAGGGATAAGGTGCGATTGTAGTACCCTGAAGAGCAAAGAAAACTAGGACTATACCTAATCCACTAATTCATTTCAAAGTTAGACAAGGGTGAAGTTTATATTTGTTGAAATGTAGTTTAATACAAATCCAAAACCCAACACATTTTATTTAGTTTGTTTATGATATCTTTAAAGTTGTTACCCACTTTCCATATCTAATCCCCTAACACAAGGAAATTAGCCTTAATTTATAGAATTAGGTTGTCCTATTTATTCTTGAGGTTAATTAGTGCCCTCTTACTTTTGACCAAAAAGGCAAAGCATGCATTAGTTATTGAATTTGTAACTCAATGCATCATGATCCAACACACCCAGTAGCTTAAGTCTTGCCAATATCTTTGTATTATCTCTCACAAATGTTCTGCTTTATACTTTCACTAATCATACTCAAATTTGAAATCAAATTATGAATATGAAGAACTAATTATACTCAGATTTTATAATTTTAAGGTGAAATCTATGTATATGGTTATCTAAAATTTAGAATTTGAGAGATTATGTCTTCAAAAATAAAAATAAGGAACATGGATTGTTTGCCTCAAATATGAATGATTCATATTTATATATTTATTCCCATTTAACTATATAATATAATCTCAATAATAATTGAGTTTCCTAAAAAATACATATGAATAGTTGAATGTTTGTCATATGGTATAACAAATGAACAAAAAAAAAATCTAAATGAAAGAGACATTTTTTCTAAAAAGGTAATACCTCTTTCTAGAATTTTCAACATTAACTCATCTTTCATAAACTTTGAGATTGTTTAACAACATAAGTATCTAATATTTTTAGGGGATTCATTAAAAAATATTTATAAACAACATGATGCAAACATTAAAAGATTAATTACAATTAATGACTCGTTAGAATCACAAAATTGTGAATTTCATCAACAATTAAAATTGAATTAATAAAAAAAAAACTTTTAAAATTTGCAATATATGTTAAACAACACTTCTCAACATTCAAAGTTGGTGAGAGAGACATTAAGGTTGTGTTTTTGGGAAAACTATCATAGTTTTCTAGAAAATTTTTCATGTGTAAATAGAAAATAGGACTTTGTGTTTACTTTGGACTCTTTACACTAATTTCATTTGAAAACTGTTTTTCCTATTTTCAAAATTTTAATAGAAAATGGAAAACAAGTTTAACTTGTTTTCCACAATTTTCTTTATTAAAATTAGGAGTGAAACTCCAATGTTTTCACTTGAAAAGACGATTAGGATGTCTTTTTTTGTTCATATATCTCATGTACTCTATCTAAAACAAAACCTGGATATGTTTTTGTCTCCATCTGCAAAGATTCCTTATAATCCCTAAAGTACTAAGACCAAATAGATTTGGGTATATCTTTTTTTTTCTCTATTTCTTATTTCAAGTTCATTTTTTGCTATTGTTTATTATTTCTATTCTATGTAAATCTTTTCTTTTTTGCTTTCTTGTCATCACTTTCATCATTCTACCCATTGTCATACATATACACTGTATTTTGGGAAATTTATAGTCAATTACCAATAAAAAAAAAAGTCGAGTAAGATTCACTTTCAATAATTGAAGCCTGAAACAAGTTTTAGAGGAGAACAAGTAAACATAGTTTTTGTTTTCAAAAAATGGAAAATAGTTTTCAATTTCTAACAAGTAAAAAAACCTTAATCCTTAAATACAACTTGATAATATATATGCAATATGACCATAATCCTTAAATACATCTTGATAATATATATGCAATATGTCCTCTCTCACACTACTAGAATTCAATATAAACTTCCATGCCATAAAATTCAATCCTAATAAACTGCACCAACATCAGATAATCTACATTGCAAATAATGACTAAAGAAGATGGATAGAAAAATCAAATGTTTAAATGTTGACAAATCAAAATAAGAAACTCAAAGTAAAAACCCAAAAACAGTATATGGGTTCATTCAAAATAGAAAATAATTTGTAATAGAATATAGAAATGCATAATCAGAAACCCAAACCCATCCTCATTAGTCTCTTCAAAATGCAAAATCAATAATCAACATAAACCCAAATCAACATAAATCAAACTTGAATTTTTAGGCAATGGAATAAAAACAATCAAACACTTAAGTAGAATCCCTAGTTCCCAAATCAACTAACATCAAACAAAAACAATCTCGAGTCCCAAATCATAAACCCAAATCAAGCATATTTAAATACAAAAGGGAAATGGATAGTAGAAACTAAATCAGAAATTCTTAATCAAATTCACATTACAAATTTAAATAATAAAGAAGAGAAGAATTACAAATTATTTTAGTCATTACAAAAACTCTAATCTAATCCAAACATACAATCACTGAAATTAAAGAATGCAATAGGTGAAAGAATATACCACTAATCGAGAATCACAGTAGGCAATGGCAGCGGCAGCTCCATCACTGACAATGGCAGCAACTTGTTTCCCTTGACTTCTTCGATATCTATAGTTTGTGAGGAGATGAGTTTGAAATCGAGGAAAGGTATCAACAGAGGGATAATAAATAGAGAGGGAAAGGGACAACAAAGAGAGAGGGATAACAGAAAGAGAGAGAGAGAGAGAGAGGAATCACAAATTATGAACCAAAAGGATAAGCCATAGGTATAAGGATGAAGCTTGGTGACGAACCCAATCCATTGCTAATATTAAGTGAAACGACAGTCATTTTACTTAATCAACTTACTAACAGGCCCTAACTGTCACTAAGTTAAAAGTTGTAATATAATATTATATTTTTTCTTATTAACATAATAAATACTGACAGAATCAAATTCTGTTGCTAAAATCCATCAGTATTCCCTCGTTTTGCACTCACTAATTGGCACAACCTAATGGCGCGTAAGATAATGATTTCAAAGACTTGTGTCCATTGTTACAACCATTTGATTCTTCCATCTATCAATGGCATCTTCATCTTGGCTATGATTTAACCTATAAAACATAGTCTCTAGTTTCTCATAGGTTTTTAGGATCCACAAAGTTTGAGCCTTTTCACCATTTATAGTGTCTACTTTCCAAATAACATGCTTTATATTTTAATAATAATGATTCTATTTTAGATGCACTTTTTGGAATTATTCAGTCTAATATTTGGAGTCTACCTTGATTTCTTCAATGAATGATGGACTTATTCACTCTAAAATTTAGAGCCTACCCCATTTCTTCGATGAATGATTATAAGTATTTTGTCTAATTTATTGATGATTATTCTCATTTCACTTGAATATATTTTTTGAAAAATCATTCTAGAGCATCAACAATCTATATTAAATTTTCCACTATGGAATTTTCTCACCTAATTGAAATCCTTGTACTAAAAATGCAATAGAATATTAATATTCTACTTTACAAGTTTATTGGTCCATAGGTACTATTATTTAATATTCACGTCCTCATACTTTCCAATAAAAGGTGCAAGCTAAATGAAAGTATCATCATATTCTTGATCTATTTATGCTTTTCTCCTTTTTGCATACTGTCCCAAAAATAGTTTTGAAGATAAACAACTTTCAATATTGTATACAACATTAATTGAATTCTGCATAAATTTTCAATGATATCTCCTTTTGAATGGTTATTTAGTGAGACTCCTAAAAGTTATTCAGTTTTTAAACTTTTTGGATGTGTTTGTTTTGTTCTTTTTCTTTTACAACAACATGAATATACCAAATTAGAACCTTTTATTTATTTGTGTTACTTTCTTGATTATGGATTGAACATAAAAGTTATCGATGCTGGTATCCTTTTTCCAATATATTTCATATTTCTCATTATGATTTTTCCTTTCCTCTCAAGATTCCCTCGCTTTGACATTATTTCATCTCTCTTGTTTATTAACTTTTTATGGAATCATTTCCCAATTTTAATACATTTTTATCTATTAAGCTTAAAAATACTTCTCTTATCTCTACATCCACTTCTATTGCATGTGTTCCAACTATTAATTATGCTCCTACACATTATCCCTGAAACTATACCTATCCTTCATTGTTTAACCAAGGTAAGATAAACTCTTTATCATTTTATCAATTGTTATTATTATTCAGTTATTGTGACCTTACATAAGCCTTATTCTTATCATAAGGCAAGTGTTGACGCTCTTTGATAGTAAGCTATGACTAAGAAGCTACAAGCCTTGGAGAAAACTCATATATGGGATTTAGTTGATTTTCCTCCTAGTAAGACCCTTATTGGCTTTAGATGGGTGTATCAAATTAAAACATACTCTACTGATTTTGTTAAGCATTATAAATCTCGATTTGGCTAAGGGATACATTCAAGAGTATGGTTTATAAATTATAAAAAGACTTTTGCATATATGGCTCAATTAACCTCTATGAATAGCCTGTTAGCCACTAACGTTGTTTGACAATGGTATTTCATTCAGATGGATATTAAAAATATATTTCTCAATGGAGTTTGATAAGAAAAGTTTTTATACATTCACAAGGTCTTTGGCTCCAACGAGCCTTTTTTGGTTTGAAATAAGCACATGGGCCCTAGTTCATAAGATTCAGCTCCACTATTAGTTTTGTCTCTAATCGACTTGACTCTTACTTATTCATTCATCACTCTAATTATTCTTATTTTACTATATGTTGATAATATGATCATAATAGGGTATGACACATTGGATATTTCAAAATTAAAATACTATCTCTATCAGGATTTTGAGATGAAAGGTCTTGGTTCACTCAATTATTTCCTAGATATTAAAGTCTCTCATAACTCGAATAATTATTACCTCTCAAGCAAAATATACTTTTGATTTTCCTTTAAGACTCGACATCATATGTAACAAGACTATCTCTACGTTTGGAACTTAATACTAAACTCAGTCCTTTGGCACTCGTTTTGATAATCCCACATTATATCAACAACTTATTGGGAGTCTTGTATATTTTATTAGTATTCAACTAGATATTATTTATGCAGTTCACTTAGTCAGTTCATGGTTGCTTTTCACTCCTTACACTTTGCAACAGTTCTCCATATTCTTTCCAAGTATTAAGGTATTTTTTTCATATTCTGCTTTTCTCAACTCACACTTCTCTTGTACATTTTAAATTTTAGCTGGTTGATCTCACATATCAATGTTTAACCATTAGCTATTATTTATTTCTTTGCATAGCAAGAAGCAAACCCTACCAATTCATTCTAAATCTGAATTAAAGTATTATGTTCTTGTAAATGCTACCTTTAAACTACTATAACTATATTGGTTATTGTAAATTGTAGATGTCATGTTTTTCTACCACAATTCTTTATTTTGACAATAGAAGTGACATGCAAATTGCTTATAATTATGTCTTGCGACATGCAAATTGCTTATAATTATGTCTTTCATGAATACACTAAAAATATTGATTTAGATTCTCATTTTGTATGATGTCATATTACTTGTGGCATTATTTATTTAGTTTTTATTTTTTCTGGCAATCAAATAGTTGATATTTTTATTAAAGACATCTATATCTGCTCGTTTTCAAGATTTATTGTGTAAATTTGAGTTAGAATTTACAATACCATTTTAATTTTGAGAGGAGGTGTTAACATGATTTGTGCCTTTGATTTTAGACTTTGACTAGAGCATAATTTGAAGCCTATTGATAGAGATTTGAATGATAAAATAAGTTATTTTTTCCATTTTTTCACGCTTAGATTATGTATGAATAAGTTGGCCTTGTATTACTAAAAATAAAAAATAAAAAATGGCCTTGTAGATATGAAAATACATTGAAGAATTCAAGTATTCTTGTGTCAAGTAATATTTTTTATGTACCAAAAGAAAAAGTAAGTTGAAAAGGTTCTTATCAACAATAAACAATTTTAAAATTATAAGAGATTGAAAGCTAAGACTTCTAACTTTTTTGACATTTCAATTGCTAACAATTAGGCTTTTTCAGTTTTTTTTCTTTTCCAAGAGTTTGCATAAAGGAATTTGAATTTAAAATTTTGTGTAAGAAAAAAATGTATTTAACTGTAAGGCTATTCTTACATATTTAGATTATTTCAAATTTTTCTGGCTAATTAATTCAAGAAGATATACAAGGAAAGGTGTTCTTTTTTAAAAAAAAATAAAAATTTGCAAGATTAATAAGTGATTAGCATGCTTAAGATGAGTCAGAAGACATCAATATTGTAAGTTTTAGTTTCGTTTTCTTGGGTAATGCAAGTGCAAATATCAATAACCAGTCTTGGTTCAACGATGGAGACTTATATAACGAGTCCAAAGCAACATAGAAATGGTTGTTCTCCTTAATAATAAGATGTCAATGTGTGTGTGTATATATATATATATAGACACACACACACTTTTAATTTAATATATACGTGAATATCAATGTTTTTAAAATCAAATTGGAGACCAAACTGATCAGTTCTTGGTTTGATCAGTCCTATTCAATAAGTTTTTTTTTTTGAAAAAGTATTTAAATAATTCTTTAAAAATATTTAAAAATTAGAAAAAATATATAATATGATAAAATGATGAAAATTATTTTTTAAAATTTAAATTTTAAGTAAAACAGTATAATTTTAAAATTTTAAATTTTTTTACAAAAATAATATAATTTTAAGTTAAACCAATTTAATCATGTTCCGGTTTTAGCCAATTTTCTCGGATTTGACTTATTTTTAGGATAGTGATTTTTAGCATTAAATCGAATTATACCACTAATTGATTCTTAATTTTACCAGTTTGACCAGCTAGTTCAGTCTAGTTTGAAAACTGTGGTGAATATCATTTTTTTTTTTTTTTTTGGGGTCTCTCTTTTTATGCCTTTCAATAAGAGACTTTGAACATAAAATTCGTCTCAGATTTAAGGAACCGAATTACTTTTCTAACTTAACCTTCTAACTACTTCCCAATGACTTCAAAATCTATTCTTGCCTTTGAAGAGGATTTAGCTAGTGATGTGATGCATATCATTGTTTTTTTCCTCCATTCCAACTGATACAGGTTTGCTAAAGCAATTTATCCAAATACTCTAGTTGGATTTCAAATTAATCCTTCTTATTGTTGGAAAAAGTTAATATAAATTAATTATTATTAGGAAGTTGCGTAAATTATAGTCTAAAAATTTCATAAATTAATCATAGATTTGCTCGTTATGTAATATGATTATGATAATAAATTCAAAAAATTAATATTTATTATCAAATAATTAGTGAAACAATTAAAATTAATATAAATAATAATTAAAATTTATTTCTTATTTATAATATATAATTATTATATAAAAATATTGTCTATTAGATTTTTAAATAAATAAATAGTAAAATAAAATTATAATTAAATTATTATAATAAATTTTAATAATATAATTATTTCAACAGAAAATAAGAAAATTTATAGCTTATATTTTATTCTTTTTTTAGTTCTTTTAAATGTTTTATTATTATATAGATTTACTAAATGTATATTATTGTTAAAGTCTTAAAGAAAACCAATGTAAAGAATTTTTTTTTATATGGTTAAACTTTCTAAATGATTTTTACGCAAATAACTTTTTATATTATTAAATGTTATACATTTTAAAGTTAATTGAGAAAGTTAAATATTTAAATACTAATTTATTTATCACATAATAAAATAAAAATATATTTTATTACTGCTTATCAAAACTATTATGTTATTAATAAAATTATTTGATCATTGAAAATTAAATCTGAAATCAAAATTAATTATATATATTAATTGTGTAAAGAAGTTGATATAACAGTTCCTCTTATTTATTGGATCTTTCTTTCTCCTTGTATTATTAAATGTGGCGAATCTAATTTAAAATTTTAATTTAAATTCATTTGAAAAAGATTACTCAAATATGATATATATTCGAGAATTTTTAAATTAAATTTGATTTGACTTTATAAAATCTAAAAAATAATATGAATTTCTTTGTATCTTAATTCAATAAATTAATTTGACATACAACTTAAAATATTAATCTAAGCTTATATTAAAAAAATATAACTCAAAATCAATCAAATTCAAAAATAATTTAAACTAAAATTAGCCAATTTAAATTCATTTAAATCATTTGACAACTATACTTGCTACCTCGTATACGTCTTTGCTGGCATGCATAATTTTTCCACTTGATTAAAAAAAATGGTAATAAAATTGACAAGGAGGAAATTCTAACGGGTTTTCTGTTACTTTTTCTTTACTTAATAAACAAAGGAATTTTCAATTTTTTTTATTATCTAATCCTGATAGAATTTAGATATTTGATCAATAAAGTGAGAATAAATTCGCTTATCAATTAAGCCCATCATTTACACTAATTTTTTTAATGCAATAAAAATGACCATATACTCAGTTTCTTTTAAAAAAAAAATGATAACAAAAGAGGGCAAAGTCTAGGAGTCAAGAGTTTTTTCTAGTAAAAGATTTTTTATTTTCTCTAAATTTTTTAATGCCATATCATGCATCAGGATGCCTACAAGCTCATTCGGAGAATTAGTTTTTTTTTTTTTAATGTAATCTTTGAATTTGAATTTTCTTATAATAAATCTTAGTTTCCTTTTAATCAAAATTATAAGGAGATGAAAGAGTTGAATTCGAAATTCTAAAAAAAAAAAACGTAAATCATTGAATAAAATCAGATTTGTATAATCAATCATAATTTGAACTCATTAGTAAAAACAATTATGAATACATACAATTAACACAATTAATAAATATAAAATAAACCATAGTACTAAATAATAAAGAATATATAATGCAATCTCTCACCCAAATTAACAAAAATTAAAATTGCATCATTCCAAACTCTAATAATAATTCTTCAACAGAGCGAGAAGAGATACAAAAAGAGAGAAACCAACAACGGCACAAGAACCTAGCGAAGAGAAGGCAGCTCCGGCGTCCATTCCGGGAGCCCATGCAGGCGACTCCTGTGCAGAAACCACCACAATCGACAATGCTACAATAGCGAGAATGACCTTGGAGATGCTAACTTGCACTGCCATGGCTAATAATCTGAACCCAAGAAAACAAGTACAACAGATGAAAAGAGAATTAGATCAAATAATGCTATGCTTCTGAGGTTGGATTTTGTGGGTACTTATATAATGGGAGTATTTGGCATTGGGCACCTAATGGTAACAGAACAGCTCTGGTTTTTGCTTGTACAAGTTGTGCGACACGTGCCTGCCATAACATTAGTATCATGCTCTGTAATGGAAAAGCTTTTAGCCGGCGGACGGAGCCATATATTGTCCTTACACATTGCAACGGTTAAACTTTGTTTTTCATGTTGTTGCGGTCTACCAAATGTCGGCACGGTAAGGGAGGAAAACGATGGGATGAAAATACTTCAATATTGTTTATTAAAAATTACAATTAAATCTGTTTATTTTATGAAAAATAATTTAGTATTTAAAATATATCTAAAAAATTAATTTTTGAATTAAAAAATTATAATAAAATTCAGATTATAAACATTTTTATATTTATTTTATTTATTATTTAGCATAAAAAAATACATGAAAAATAAAAATATTGTGAGTTTCAATTGCTAATAACTATTATTGATCATCGATGATCAATAATGGATGTCAATAATTAGGAATGAGTGAGCGCACATGACATTCGAGTTAGATAAAATTCATAACTTAGTTAAATAAATATCACTTCATCACGTCAATCCTTCCTCCCCCCCACCAAATTCTCTCTCTCTTTTTATCGCTATCAAACACTCTACAATTTTTAAATCCCTAATGCCCAACGCCAAGATAGTATACGAAATTTCCGAATCTTTATTTTTTTTCCCATTGCTTAGCACCTTGCATATTGAAGCCTTCATGGACACCAAATAATCCTGGAAGAAGGTTTTTTGGATACATAAATTATGGTGTAAGTATGAATTGAGTTAATTCTTATTTGAGTTAATTTAAGATGGATTTTGATAAATATTATTCATGATAGAGGATGAGTCATTTCTATATATTCATGGATTGGTACGATGAATCCATGAATGATAGAGCAAAGAAGATTATCAATGGACTACTAAGGATGGATAGTGAGGAGATGCAAGTCAGCTTGGAAATGATTGACAATGGCTATAATGTTGTAAAAAGACCAATCCTGTTGAATGAATATTATGGAGAAGAGATGGAATCTAATGATTTGTACTAGCAAAAAAATGAAGAGAGCTATTGTGGGTGATTTTTAGTATTTTGTCATTTTAACAATATATAATAGTTTGTAAAAAGCTAATAATAATAATAATTGATTGTAAAAAGTTAAAAAATAATAATAATAGTTTATAAAAAGTGATTAATAATAATAATATTTTGTTATAAGCTAATAATAATGCAACTAGTTTGTAATAAGATATTAATAATAATAGTAGTAGTAGTATGTAATAGTTGGCAATAAGCTGTTGTAATAATAATAGTTTCTAACTATCTACCCCATATGTTAATATTACTAATAATAATAAGAACAATAATAACTTTGTACAATAACTTTGTATATAATAAAGTATCGGCGACAATAACAACAACAACAATAATAATAATAACTCGACATAATAGTTGCACAATACCATTAAGAATGAATATTGTATTTAATTATTTAGAAATAATATCATTATATCAAAATTTACTATCTAAAATAAAATAATATCTTTGCTTTTATATCAGAAACTGACAAAAGAAAAAATAAAATAATGCAAGATAGCGATGCTTTTGACATCACAACATGCCAAAAAAAGTGGGCACCATAAACCTAATTTGCCAAGAGGTCCCTCACTTTAATAGACATTACTTTGATGGTACAAAAGGTTCACAACATTGCAAATCCTCATAAAACTCAATTCACAAGCATCATAAAATCAATAACATAGTTTAATTAAAACCCTAAATATAGTCTATGAACTGGAGAACACAAATTATATCTGCAGATAAGAAACAACATTTCATCTTCATCTTTTCTTGTAGCATTTCAGAGGGGAGGAGTTAGCATATCAGTTTCTTGTTGCTACTCTACTATGAATGGATCTGAAATGCTTATATCTTTTTGTTATTCTATAGTGCTTGGATCTTGTTGAACCAAGTATATCAAACTTGGTCAAAACTCATTTTTCTTAATCTTCACAAGCTAGATTGAAGGCTACAAATATATTTTTTGAGTTGATTTTATAGGAAATAAGTTTAGAATAAGATAAGAATTCAAAAGGAAGTAAACAACTCTAAAGGCAAAAACCAACTTGTAAGTCACAACTGTGTTCCAACTCTTTCAAAAGAAATAGATTAGTATGCAATCAGCATTGCACACCTAAGATTTTTAATATAAAACCTCAATTATGACAAAAAAAGAAAAAAAGGGACATCACAACTGCAACCTTTAAAACTTAAGAAAAAAGCTCTAACAACTAGTTGAAAAACCATTTGACGCATCCACGTGTGCAACTAGTTGTTTGACAATTTGAAGATTGCAACCATGAAGCACAACACGCGATCATGATCTAGAAATAAACTTGACACTTTTGGGCAGGCTAGTACATGGTCTATGTCACGACCCACTAATCCAACACAATCCAAAGATTATGACTGAGACTAAAGTATCGTGGTCATGATCAATGAACAAAATTGGAGCGTTGCAATGGCTAGTGCAAGAAATAAATGGAAGAATGTAATGTGCCATTAGTTGTTAAACACATATGATGATCGTGACCCTATAATGGAGATCCTAACCATTAAATGCATATCACAATCATTATTGAGGCATCTCGACCGTAAAATTTTTCTAATGGACATTAAAAATAGGATTTTCTATCAACTTTTGGAGATTTGGTGCTAGTTTATTCCTAATGGCTATTTGGTGGTTGAAACCTATAAATACTCCATCAAATGGCCTTTTTGCAAGAGAATATTATGCCTAAACTCTTACAATTTAATTTCTCAAAGCCTCCTTCATTATTATACTTGTACTTTGGCTATTAGGATTGCTTTGATTGCTTTGTAAAGGTTTAATGTGAGCCTAAACACTTATGATTTAGAGTAAAGGGTTAGTTTAGGTAGAAAAATTAATTGTAAGGTGTGTGTTAGCCTTAAATATAAGTGTACTTGGATTAGGTGTGAGCCTAAATATTTAGGGAGTGAGCTTGTAAACCTTCTAGTGTAAGTGATAGTGACATACCCAATTGGATAATTACAAGTTGAATGTAGGTTTTGTTAATACTTGAATCATTATAAATTGCTTGTGTCTTGAAATCTTTCCTTCCCCTCTTTCTTGCTTTTAATTACTCACTTACCCTAAAATTTTAAATTTGTCATCAATTCAATCCTCCTTCTCATTGCATAATGGCCAAAAGATCTAAACTGCTTGCATCTTCTTACTGTTTTTTAATCCTTTTTATAGTATTTATTAGATGTGTTCTACTCTGTTAGGTGTATTTATATGGAGGCTTCCATGGTTGGCATTTCTTAGGATCAAAAAATGTTTGCTTCCATTTTGCTAGAGGTTTAGCTATTATAACCAGTTTCTTTGCCTTCTTAGTTGTTATGGCTTAGTGCATATTTTGCTAATTGGCCTATACACCATAATATGTGTCTTCTTCATCCCCTTGCATGTTGTAATTTATGTATTATTGTATATGTCAACTAAGCCTCCAATTTTCTTTGCCTTCTTGCCTCCTTTGCTTTCTTGCCATATCAATACCTATTAAATTATAACACTTATGATAAAAAAAAAAAAAAAAAAAAACTAAAAAGGATAATGAGAGATTTAGAAATGAGACCTTGATGATGATAATTACATCATCCTCACATATACTAGATTCTAGCATAGCTTGAATGAGTATTTCCATATCTTGATCTTATTGAAAAGGATTCATAAATTATGATTGTGGTGTTTGAGTCATTACTAACTCTAAAACTTCATCATACTTCTCCACTTCAAGGGATTTTATACATCTTGATGCATTGGGAACAACATTAATATGAGAATTAAATATATAGTCATCAGTTGTTTGAGTACATCCTCATAAGAAAATCCAAACATAATTTAGTTTGTTACAAGCTAAACACAATTGCATATTACATGCCAAACACATTTCACATTCCTATAATTGTACATCATACTTACATTAAGCATCCATTTAATAGCACATGGCATAGGATTGACTTTTCCATTTGAGTATTTGAACTTCCAATATCATCAATTTTTTTTTCTTTTTTCTCCCTACCTATAATAAAAAAAAATAATGCAATGTTACAATGTATATATGTACAAGTCTATATGAGTAAGCATTGTAGATTAAGGTATAAGTGTAGCACATACTCAAAAGAAGCTTATCCATTCTTGAAGCAACAACTAGTATATTCCCTTTAGTAATTAGTTCCTCATTTAGTTTAACACATCTTTTGTTGTATCTTTTTTCACCACACTTACAACAATGCATGTCAATTCCTTTCTTTGATACCCTACAGTTTCTAGCTATATTATCCACTTCTTACTTTTCTAATCTTGTTTTTTTAGTTTTTATGTCCTTTTCCTTTAGCTTAGGTTTTGGTAGAGGTTGAAATGTCTCTTTAATAATTCTTGGCCAAAATTCAAACCCATTATTGATGCAATTAGAGAGTTATAAGTAAGTGGTCATGGTATAACACTCATCCACATACTACTTTAGATGCTTATTATTCATTATCAAAGTAGAGTAAGCATGAGCACATAGGTTTCATGTCCTTTTTCTTTAGCTTAGGCTTTGGTGGACGTTGAAATAGCTCTTCAATACTTCTTGGCCAAATTCAAACCAATTAATAAAGTTGATGCAAAGGGAGTAGATCTTTAAGTAAATGGTCACAACATAACACTTATCCACATAGTACTTTAGATGCTCATTATTCATTATCAAAGCAGAGCAAGCATGAGCACATGGAATTTTTGTAAGATCCCATCTTCTACATGTACATGACCTTTCTTACTTATCAACTGCATGTTGCCCTCTAAGTCCTACCACTTGAAATTTATTTCATCTTAACCATAATAATGAATGTGTGCATTCAAAAGTCTTTATCTTCTTCAACTTCTTTTGTATTTTTGGACACAATGGTCTTTTAACCTTCTTCATTTTGTCTCTCTCCATCCATAATCTCTTCATCAACTTTGTTTTTATGATTTCCAGCATATTCATCAACTTTGTTTTTATAATTTCTAGCATACTAATAATGCCCTTATCTCTTGCTTTGAGAATATAACTACTAAAGCATTCATATAAGTTATTTAAAAGAAAATCATATTTATTGGGTAGTTATCTTTTACAATTGCAAAGAAACCATTTAAATTACAATTAGGTGTGAGTTAGGTTTTGATTTTACATGCTTCTAAGTACCTTTTGGCCAACCATTTTAATGTTACCTACTTAATGTTATGGTCCTTTGCGTAGGTGTAAGTTAGGTTCCCTATTTTAATTTGCACAGTTGACATATCATTTTCATGTGACTAGCCTATAAATACCATGGATATCTCTTAGCACATTTAACAACACACTTAATTTTATCATTTAGGTCAAATTTTACTTGCGACACTTACTATTAATTGAATATTATTTAATAGCCTCTCTAAATTGCTTAAAGGATTTGAATCTCATTCCAATAGTAAGTGTTGGATTAGGCATGTCCTTTTCCTTTATAAATTTTAGATACCTCTTTTCACATCATTGTCCCCATCACTATCTCTTTCTGATATAGATAATAACTCATTAGAAGGGGAAAGCATATTCTCATCTTCATCAAGTTCCCTATCTATTTCATTAGTTATTGTTTTTTTTTTTTTATTTCTTCCTAGTTGGCATATCTCTCTTAATATTTTTATCAACATATTTCTCGAACAAATCATCATTTCCATCCTCTAAATCATAATCATTATCATGAAATTTAGCTTTAAGGTTATTTGTAATCCTCGTCCTCACTATCTGTTTCATCATCATCCTCATAGTTCTCTTCATCAACATCCCTAAAATTCTTTCAACTATATCTTCAATCCTCCTACTTCTCCCTACACCCTTATATGACTTACCCTTCTTAATTACATTGCCCACCTAAACTTCCTCCATCTGAACTTTCTTCATTACTCCTTTACCCTTACCTATATTAATTGTTTCAATTACCTCAAAAGCCCTAGCATATACTACTATAACTCTACTTTTAAGTACATTAAATTCTATATCTATAACATCACAATTTTTTGTTGCTAATACCCTTAATATATCCCATATTTGGCATTTACTAGATAAATGAAAAATTTTGTCTTTCATTACACTTTTTTAGCATTTTTCAAATTTCAATTATGGATAACTTATTAGCACCACAATAGTCAAAGAAATCAATGTACCCATTCATGTAACCATCAGTTCCATTTTGGCCACTATGATGTAAGTTAATTGAGAAATATTTAGAAACATTGTTGTTTACAACACCAAATACAAAAAAAAATAGCAATAAATTATTAGTCACATACATAAGCATTTATAGAATGCACCCATCCTAACATAAGTAACGGTACAAAGTAAATGCACACAAGTATACAATATAGTACTATATTGTAAATACAAATAATAATGCACCCATCATAAATCCAATAACAGTACATAGTAAGTACACATGGGTGTACTACATTGTACATATAAATAAGTATAAAATAAGTGGTGATTCCTTAATATTGTTATCATAGTGAAAGTTAACTAAGTTGAATCATAAATTATAGTAAACAAAAGCTATTGCATCTTTATTTCTATAACCAATCCATTTTGGCATATGTGCTTCAAATCATTTCTTGTATACAATGAATCAAAATGTTGTATTTTTCTTCAAACCCCAGTGTCATAAAAATATAATCTCACTCTCATATATTTCTCTCAATTTAGGTATAAAATATCCTTTATTTCTTAGTTGAGAATGAGAATTTGAGAAAGAGAAATAAATTTGAGAAAGGGCATTCATGTAGATGAGGAAAAAAGGAATAGAAAAGAGAGCTAAGCGTGAAGAGAAAAGAGGGGAGGAGGTACAATGGGACCCACTAGGTTGACATGGCAAAATAGGGCCTATTTAACTGAGTTGTTCTAACTTTTGTCTAAATCAAATTCCATATGTGCTCACTTACCTGCTTCGTAAGTGTCATTTTGCCTGAAAAAATAATTAGCAATAATTTGAAATACTAATGATAATTTAGTTATAATTATGCAAAAAATTACTTATGTAACCATCATTAAATTTTGATTAAAGTTTAATGATTAGAAGTACAAATTACTTATGGACTATACTTATAAAATTGAAAAGAAAATTATATATTTGTCATTGTGTATCATAATTGTGTATTTAAATAAATGGTATAAGGGATAATTTCAAATTTTATGTGAAAATGAAAAATATAATTGACTTATGCATTATAATATAAACTTCAATACTTTTGAATAATATTATACCTTTATAATATGAATAAAGATATTATACCATGTCAAAGTAGTTGAGACATAAATTTGCTTATCAAATCTCCACAAGATGTTTGCACGAAGGAAAAAGTTAGGATATGAAAAGAAGGGAATTTAAAGGGTAGTACTGGAATTGGTCGTGGAAATTTATATAAACCTACATTCAAAGATAACAAATGCAAGGGACAAATATGGATGATGACACAAATATGAAAGAGGCAAGGGCAAATATCAAAGCATTAAGGGAGTTTGATGAAAATAATAAAGAACAAGAAGATTAAGCCATCATGGAGTTGAAAGATAAGAATTTTAGAAATGATGAGATGATAGAATAAGGGAGACCTGATGTTCTTATTAGGAACATATATAAATAGTCTGAGGAATTAGGAGACATCGATATTAGAAGTAGAAGAAATGTGCTTTATTACCTTATCAATAAGAGCAAGAGAGGATTCAATTAATCCATGGAGCACTGCGATGGTGTTACACCTCCTAGGGTGAATGATAAGGTATAAATCATTGTGTTCTCGATTTCAATCTTTATGGAAACCAACAAAAGGGTATCAAGTGATTGATTTTCAAATAATTTTTACTCAGTTAAATTTGATTTGAAAATTAATTACTTGAACATGGTGATAAACAAACCTAGATGATTCTGGGCCAACCTAACTATACAACCATGTGAATCATGGTTTCATATCGATGATACTCTGCATTCCTCCATAGTAGTATGGGTCAGATTTTCAAGTATGTCTTTGTGCCTATATCATAAAAAAGTTCTACAAGATATCATAAACCTTATTAAAGAATTATTAAAATAGACTACAATGCGAGTAGGGGCAATTTTCCTAGAGCTGCCATTAAAATTAATCTTATTAAGCCTTTGTTAGCCAAATTTTCAATTGAAGGTCATGTCAAACTAATTAATTATGAAGGATTGCCTAAGATATACCTTGAATGTGGAAAGTTTTGACACACACTAGTGATTCTTATCATAACTCAAAGCTTATCATGCAATACGAAACCTGAAGTCCTAGTGAGTAGATGGTGAAAATAAAACCACAACCAACGATTGTGGAGTTAGACCCAAAGTTTGGGCAATGGATGCACATGCCTTAACGTACAAGGAAAAATTCCATAAGGAAAATCATAATAAGGAAGGAAGATTTAGTAATTGCAATGAGATGCATATGGATAGAGAGTAGAATAGGCTAATTAATAGGAGTAACTCAAGAGATTTATTATTGCCTCTAAGGTCTTAAAATTCTAAATGTATTATTTTCTTAAGCAGGAAAACAAGTTATCTATTTAAAGGGAAGATTAGATTATTTTAGAAAATAAGAGTGTTTATTTAATTTTTAAACCTTTTTGTATGATTTTCAAAAAAAAAGGGAGAAGTATTTCATGTCATATTTGTTGTTTATATCTTTAGCATCAATGTTTTTCCATCATTCAAGAAGGGGGATAATACTGACCCTAGGACTACAATGCCATTGATTTTATAGGTTTTATATATGAAAAATATTGGGAAATTCTAATATCTCTTCTAAGTGTTTCAATGTTAGTTAAAATTTAAAAAAAAAAATAGAAGAGAATGTTCAAAGGAGATGATTCTTTGAAGTTGGTTAGCTTAGAAATTAAAGATTAAAAAAATGAAAAGGTTATTTGATCCAAACAACTAGAAAAATATGAACAACCTTATTTAATAGATGAAATAACATATTCAATTCAAGTGTATAGCTTATGCAATGAGATGAACAACATTATATAAGTAAAAGATCCATAGAATACCTTTTTAGAAGAAGTCGAGTTGACTATGCCCATAACAGAGTGCACTTTGAACAAATATATAGAATAATTCTATAAGACTAAAAATAATTAGAATATATTGGTAATCTAAAGATGTATAGTTTTCATAGAATCAAACAGTACACAAATTTAAGCTTTATAAAGAAAGTTATAGCATTTGAGTTGAGAAAGGTTAAGTATAATCCAAAGCTACTACATAGATAATTCAACTTTCAAATCCTTTATAAATGATTTATAAAGCTTTAGATGGTGCATATATATCAATGGAAATATATTTGAGTCTAATTTTTAACAAAATAAATAGTTTGCAATTTGGAGCTGTATAGAAAAAGTTATGGTTGTTTAAGCTACAAGTATTTATGTAGGGGACACTATGAACTAGCCTATTCCATATTGAACAACTGTCAGGAATCAGACCATTCACCCCTTGAACAGTACCACCAACATGAACAAAAATTAAGATTTTCATCTAAAATAGTTGAACTCACTACCACAAGTGGACAACCTATTAAAATGACCCGTTCACCCCTATGATAGCTAGTTTTGTCTTAAATAACTAGTAATGACTAATTTTGTATTTAGAATATTTTTAACTATTCCAATTGACTTTGAGCTATATAAAGACATCTAAGATAACTTACGATAGGTTTGCTAATATATCACAAGTGTTAGAACAAGCCTCATCAAGCATTCAAGGGTTCAAGTATTCCTCTTTTTCTTTCTTCATGGTGAATGACCATGTTCCAAACTTTATAGAAGCATTTCACATCCTTGAAAAGGATTTTTTTTTTTTTAAGCTATATAAGTTATTCATCTAAGCAATGCAAAGGAGTTAACCTTCTATTTGAATTTCTCCAAGTTTTTTCTTAGTGAACGAGGTTATTCCTTTATACATAGGACTATTCCACATAAACAATCTTTGACAATGCTATTACCTTTGCTTACTGCTTTTGATATTTATGGTTTCCTTTATGATTTTTACAATTGAAGGACCAAATTAAATTTATAAATACTTACAATTAGGATTGTTACTTAATATATATTTATAATCACCAAACCAAAAAAAATTAAGAACCTAAGGTTCAATACATGGAACACCCTTTTAGAAGAAGCCAAATTAACTATGCTCGCATAAAATTGCACTTTAAATTGATGTGTAGAATAATTCTAGAAGACTAAAAAGACTCATAATATGATTAGAAATCTAAAGATGTCTAGTTTTTATAAAATTGAACATTGTATAAATTCAAATGTATAGAGAAAATTATGGCATATGAATAGACAAAAGTCATGCTAAATCGAAAGCCATCATACCAATAAGTCAATTTTCAAATTCTTTATAGGTAGATTTATAAAGCTTTAAATTGTGAACTATATATGGATGAAAATATATCAATAAAATAAATGGTTTGTAATTTGGAGATATATAGAGAAAGTTATGGCTATTTGAGTTATAAGAATTTGTGCAAGGGATTATGAATATACCTATTCCATATTGAACGACCCTCAGGAGCCAGCCTATTCATAACTTGAATAGGCATGAACAAAAATGAAAATTTTTATATAGAATACTTTAATGGACTAGTAAGTGGAATTACCTAATAGAATGGCCAATTCACCCTAGTAATGGCTAGTTTTGCTTAAAAATGGCTAGTAATAACTAGTTTTGTATTTTAGGTATTTCTAACTATTTCAATAAATCTTGGGCTATATAATGGCATCTAATATGACTTATGGTAGGTTGCCTAACATATCACAAGTTCAAAAAGAAGTTTCATCAAGCATTCAAGCTTCAAATCTTCTCTCTTTTTGTTTCCTCAACAATTGACTTTCATACTTATAAAAAGTTAGAGATGTGATTATGAGGGATCTTTTTTTATTACTATTTGTATATCTTATGTGAGGTGCATCATTAGTTAGTTTGAGTTTTAGATTAATAAATCTTTTTTATGAAAGGTTTAACTTATGTCTTGAACAAGTTAGGGAAAGGCTTAAGGTAATGCCCAAAAACTATCTTACCTAGGTTGGTGTTGAGCTAAAAAAGCATTGGTTAAGTTCCTCTCTCAAGTTCGATAAAAAAAAGCATGTAAAGGTTCTTCCTTAGCCCATAAAATGATAAGTTGTATCTTGGCCTTTTAAAAGATGGTGGAAATGCTTTAGTGAGGATACCAAAAGAGAGGACATAAGGAGAATTATTCTCAAACCTCTATAAATTATGGAGTCAATCTCCTTGTCTCCTTCTTTCTTCTTTATATGTGATTGAGAATCAAAATTTAAATTTTGTATTATTAAACATAGCCTTATTCATCCTCCTTTAGGGCTCCATATCAAACCAACATTTATTACTGAAGCTTATTGAGAAATGTATCAATAACTAGTTGAACAAGGTAGCTTCAATGCTACAGCTGTTACGTGTGTAACCTTAGCAAGTGTACAAATTATTCAAGTAATATAGTGATAAGTAAAATTCATTCCCACGAGGAAAGATTCACAAAAGTGTCAATAATGCCTTAATTTTCCTATTATCTAGCAATCGAAATATTAAGAGAAAATAAATAAAAAAAACTAAAATTACAAGAATAATTAAACAAAACTGAAATTGAATTAAATGAAAGTCTTATGATAAATTATTTCTAGAAAATTTGGTTCTACCATAATTCCATTCCATAAAGGCATCAAGAAAACTATTTCAATTGTGATTATGTTATGCTTGAAGATGGATTTTCTAATTTTTCGAATACTCTCTTTTAAGTAATATTGAGTTATTCTTATTGAAATTATACCTACTTTCGTGATCATAAAATTCAACAAAGGAAGTGATTATAGGGGAAGTCAACCCCAAATGGGATATTCAATAGTACTGGAAAAGCCATGCAATGTAATAATTGTACCCTATACTCTATAAAACCATTGTGACTTCATGTGATCATGCATATGATGAGACTAAAAATACATAGTGCATTTCCTTAGTCAAGGCTAATAAGAAATCTAGAGATGGGATTTTGGATGTTTCAAAGCACATAGTGGTAGTTATTCCATCTCATGTTAATGCCACTAAGAATGAAGATACAAGAAAGGATGATCCAATAGGTAATCTTTTGCTATGAATGAGCCTTTAGAGAAAATGATGTCATATAATAAAAAAAACTACAAATCAAAAGAATAATATTAACTTATGTTCATTTAAGCTTAAGGTAAATATTCTATCTAAAACTATTAAACCAAGAAGGATGGTTCCTTGCAAAGTTGTTATGAAAGTCATTGCCATAGTTATTAGTTTGAAGGATTAGGTGGGCAAAGAAACTCAAATGGAAGGGAACGTGCTTAAGCTTATAAATGTTAATAATGTGAGTAGTTTGGAGGAGGAGGAGAAGAATTTAGACCCTTACATGTCAAACTAACTTTGCAACTCCTAATTTTTTAGGTTAAATTTTAAGCTTTCTTAATGAATATAAACATCTTAATTTAGAACTATTAAGGGGTAACCAGTGAATAATTTCTCAAAGCTTTGAAGGAGATGATCTTTAGGAATAAAATTCATTTCCTAGAGCAGGTGGAAATAAGAATTAGTGGCCAATGGGTATATGAGAGAATTCTTTGGATTTTTCCTTCAAAATGGAAGTGAATGGATTTTTTAAAGGGATTTGGATAATTTGTAGAAATAATATCATAATATAGGTGCTAGTATATCATTACTAGTTTATTCATATATTCATTATTGATGAAAGAGGTGAGAGTTTCTTATTTAGTACAATCTATAGGACCCCAACCCAAACATGTGAAAAAAAAAATTAGCAGAATCTAAATCACTTAGCATCTAATTTTATTGGCCTTTGGATGCTTGTTAAGGACTTTAATGCAATTTGGAACTAGATGTAACGAACGATAGGAGAAAGAATAACCTAAGAGCTTGTGAGGATTTGAAGTGGTGGATGGATGATTAGGGAATATTGGATATAAGGTTTATTGATCTGAAGTTTTTACAGAGGCATGGTCTTATGTAACGACCATTTTCATTTACAAATCATGGCATCCATGTCTAAAAATACATATGCATAAAGTTTTATTCATCATACATACACATTTCAACATGTATTTAATGTACATATATGTTAACTAATGTTCAAGGCTAATGATCATAAACTAGTTTCTATCTAGATATATGTATATGACACAAGGAGAGAGAGAGTTGGAATTAAGCCGACGACATGTGGTCCATGTGTCTCTTTGCAAAACTTTACGCACCAAAATATCCAAATCTTATGCTTCAGTATCTAAAAAACATAATTGCGATTTGGTGAGCCGCGACTCAATGAATAAAAATAATAATCAGATTTTTATGGCACAACCAACAATCAAATATCATTAGGATACATTACAAGTATAACATTACAAGTATAACAATTGACTACGCAATGGCAAATGCAATAGATTGCTTTTTGTCTTGACCTTGCAAGTCAAACACCGCTCCCGAAAATTCATGTGATTCAAGTGACATTTGATTTTGTTGGCCAACATATAACAAGTGAATCATTTGATCAATAACATGTGCCAATAAGACATATTGATCCATTTTTCCAAATGATTTGCAAGTGTTTGACAATTAGTTCCATATACAAGTGTTCATATACTAAGTAATCATTCAGAGCATCTATTTCTCACTTGACTTGTATTCATATGTAAAAGGTAACAATTCAGTCATATATACATGTAATAGAACATAATCACATCATAAGATTATCACACATACACATTAAAATCGAATCATGGTTTTTACTCACCTTTTGATGTGACTAACATTTATGGTATGTTTGGTTCTCTCTCTAGAGCTTCCTCAAAGTGTTGAGATCCTAACATTTGATACATACATGGTTATAAGTATGTCAAAATAATTATGAATGCTTGGTACGCAACTATGGTATGATCCATGCAAGTGGACCTAGTGTTTATACATATTTTCCTTATATGACAGCCTAACCTTGCTATACTCTTATAGTTATAACTCTAGATATACTCACCTAAATGAATTGATTCTTTTTTTAAATAAAATAGACACATAATCATACAACATAGTCAAATTTCAAGTCAATATAATACATATAGAGAATGTGGTGAATTTTTGAATTTTTCCCTATTTCAATGTCATCTCAGTCTGAGTAGGTCTTACAATCCTGGGTATATCTCCAATTATACAAATCCAATTGAAAAACTAATCCACCAGAAGTTAAAAAAAAAACACATAAATTAACATTTTTCATATTGTACTCATTGTCTAATTTAGTCTATAAAGTCACCAAAACAAATGACAAATTTCACGGTGAGCAGGTTTTCAACATGTTGATAATCAGTCATGATGAAAGTGCAAAATCTCATCAACTATGTTAATTTGGCAAAAATATTACACAGATATGTATATCAAACATAAATATACAACTTTTAATTTTTTCACATCATCAAATTCAGAATTTATGGCCATCAAATTCTTGAAAAACAGAATTATAAGACATGTGAGGTTTCATCAGGTTTAAGGTCAGTCACAATCACTGACCCATATTTTTGTCCACACAAAAAATCAAACAAAACTACTTTACAAGTATTTAGAGGGAATATAACCCTACAAATTTCATGTTTTGAACTTTGTCTAAATCAGAACATAAGATCATCAAAATATAAGAAAATAGAAAGACTAAGGTGATTTTGATTGGTTGTAAACCATCCCTAATGAAGGAGCCATATTTCCTCACACACACCAAATCAAGCAAAACTATTTTACATGAATCTATGCGAGGTATAAGGCTATAACTTTCATGTTTTATAGTTTCCTTAATTCATCTTCTAAGGTTATGAAATTGTTGGTACAAAATTTTATTCTAACAATAAAACCAATGCAATTAGCTCTTATTTCTCTTAAATTTCAACTTTCATACATTAGATCTACCTCAAACAACTCCATAATTCTTACTGACCATGCATGATTAACATGTCATGAGGGAGTATTTTCATGTGGGAAGAAGATAAATTAACTTACATGTTTTCTCAGAACCATAAAAGCTTAGGAATCCTTCCTAGGCAACTCACTCTTCTCCCTCTCCTTCTTCTTCTTCTTCTTCTTCTTCTTGTTCTTCTTCTTATTCTTCCTTCTTTCTTTCTTTCTTCCTTAGCTCTCTTTTTCTTCTACTATTGCTCACATTTAACCTTTTTATTTTGATCCTAAAGGTTGAAAATTTCCACTTGTAAACCTATTGTAACAAGATAAAATCATGGTGTTTCACTTCCATTGGTTGGAAGTTCATTTTTCCTCTTTTAGTCATTCTTCTTCGCTTCTTTATCACCTTTATCCATCTCCTAATCCCTATATGCTCCTTATACTTTTAAATAAGCTTTAAAACATCATTATTTATGATAGTATAACATGTACACAACATAAGATAATTTTCCATGCAACCATACAAACATTACATATATGTTCAAGTGTCCCAAATGCAATGATGCAAGTGTCATCATCGTGCTTATCCAATTCACATATCTAAATAATCATTTATCCATTACATATGTTCATGTGGGATTGCAAATCATTTATGTAATGAATATATTCATGTAAGAATGCAAATGAATGTGGATAGAGATGTTACATCTTATTTTTTAGAGACTAGATAGAGCTATTTGTAATTAGTGTTGACAACACATGTTTGCAAAATATTCAGTTACTCACTTGGCAGGGATCTAATATGACCATCATACGATTCTAGTAAGGATGATGAATAAGACCTTAACTAATGAAGGAAAGAGGTTTATGTTTATGACATTTATTGCCTCACTTTAATACATTTATTGCTAATAAATTGGCTTATATGGGTAATATGGAATGGATCTAGATGGGCTAGTGCAACATTTAAAATATTAGCACATAGAGGTGTTTAGGGATATTAAGAAATGTAAACAAAGAATTCCTAATAACTCAGGAAGTATTTAAAAGGCCTTTGAAGTTAAACCTTCTAACATATTAAATGAGTGGGAAACAAAAACTTCAAGTTGAATACAAGAACATCCTTTCACCTTATATGGTACCAAAATTCTAGAATAAAGAGGATTTGTAAAGGTGATAAGAATAGCAAACTTTTTTATTCCTCAACTATTACTCATAAAACTAGAAATAGAATTGTGATGCTCAAAGATGATTAAGGTTGTTGAAGGATGATTCAAAAATTTATCAGTTAGACTTAAATCTTTATTCATTATAGATATTTTATCCATAAATCTTTATCTTTATTTAATAAAATAATTAGTGGAGTAATGGACTTCTCAATTCTTATTCTTAATTAATACTTTATTTTCCAAAATTTATAGTATCAAAGTTGATTTGAAAGAGTAAGTAGAAAGAAAACATATGAGTTGAGTGGAACACTAAAGAGGAAATCCAATGGCTAGTAATGACAATGTAATAAGTGCTACGCAACCATTCATTCCCATCTTTAAGGGAGAAAGTTATGAATTTTGAAGTATCCATATGAAAACTCTACTAAATCTTAAGATCTTTAGGACTTTGTAGAACACAAATATAGATCCCAATGAAGAAAGCATGTTGTGGGAAGAAAAAAAGATCTAAGGCATTAGTGATCATTCAATAGGCTGTCTAAGATAGTGTTTTCTCAAGGATCGCAGTTGTAACTACATCGAAGGAAGGATGATCTATTCTGCAGAAGGAGTTTTAAGTTGATTCAAAGGTCATTGTGGTGAGATTGCAATCACTTTGGCATGGCTTAGAAACCTTGATCATGAAAAATTGAGAATCAATAAATGAATTTTTATCAAGAATAATGGCAATAGCCAGTCAAATGTAATATTATGGTAAGAAAGACTATAAATCATACCATTATTGAAAAATTACTTAGAAGCTTGACTCCAAAATTTGATCATATTGTAATTGCCATAAAAGAATCTTAGGATTTGTCAATTTTTTTCACTTGATGAACTAATGGAGTCGCTTGAAGCTTACGAATTAAGAATTAATAAATCATTTAAAAAATGAAGAAAAGGCATTTCAAATGAAGGAGACAGTCTCCAAACTAGAGAAGGTGAATGTTCAGCTAGTAAAATAAGGGTCATGGAAGAGAAGGATTTCATCATCATGGTTGTGGTAACAGAAGATGCAGAGATAGATATTAAGGACAAAGGTAGTCTAATGAGTAAAGAATCACTATGAAAGGCATTCAATGTTATACTGTAAAGGATATAGACACATAAAGGCTAATTGTTGATTTAAAATGTTGGGATTTTGTAGAACAAATACAGTAGAAAAATAAAATTTTAAATATACAAAATCCACTAAATATCTATGCAATTCAATTTAATTGATAGAAGGGATGTGAAATACTACCAATTCGAATGAGAATGGCAAGACTATTAGAAGGCAAGAGGGGTTTTATACCAAGAACACCTTATCTCGAGCTTAGAGTGTAGATCGTCAGATTCAGATGCCACCAGAAGATTAACGTCCTATACAGATGTCTACACAAATAGACTCTCCAAAAGTGAATGGTGCTCTATCATTAAAATCATTTGCACTCTCTTTCTAAAACATTTTCTAAAGTTTAACATGAAAATGTTATTTTTTTCAGAAAACTTTAATGTAAATATATACACCAACTGTGTATCTTAAGAAATACAAATAACTAAATGTCCTATTTTGTTTTAACTTTTAACATAAAAAATAGTTAAATATTTAAGATAATATCTATAATGATTTTAATTATAAATATATATCTAGAGAGAGCAGTAAATATAATTTTGTTTTTAGGTATTTTTTAAGTGTGTGACCTTATAGGTTTACATAACGTTGGCAATGGTGCAAAAACTATTTATGGACCACAAATCATAATTGATCTCAAGTAAGACATCATGATTCTCTAAGTTATGTGAAGACCATGAATCCGACATAACCTATTTCATAAATACTATTATAATATTTTTATCACATTATATCTCAATTGAACATAAGGCATGAACTATGTCATCCTTATATAGTTCAATTAAATTGTTTCTCAATCTCTAAATAGACCGATGTAAAATGAGATTGACAACCTTTATCAATTCATTTCCATATGGTCATGCAATTTATTCAATCTAACTCATTGAGGGACCCAAAGATATATTTTTTATAAATGCATGAAAGACAAATTCTTTATCAATCACTTGTATTCCTCTATATAATTTACTTCATGTCCAATATCAATCTATATAATCATCCTATCAAAGATAATATTAAACTGTATCAAAACATGAAGTTCATTAATTAGAATCCACAGTGATTTTCATGTTAGAGAATTAAGTTAATATTATTGTATAAGAATTACTTATGATAGCTTATCCATGTAGTATTCTCATAGAAGGTCGGTCTAATACGATATTTCTAATATATATATATATATATATGTTTCGATTTATTATATATTCCAAGCATGAATTACAAAAGCTCCATATATTATAATTTATTAATCTATTACACAATGATTTTCTATATACTTTCTTTTCAACTATTTTTATTTTCAACCATTCTTGAGTAGAGTAGTAAATTAGCTGAATCGAATGAATTCAAGTCAAGTTAATTGTAGATCAAATTATTTATGAGTTATACATATTATTATTTTTTGCAAACACTATACATATTGTTATTTTTTGCAAACACTTAGAAGAAAGTAATACATCTTCTTATATGAAACTTCTTTTTTAGATGTATTTGATCCTTAAGGCATGCGCTTATATCTGGGAAAATCACAGAACTTGGATATTTGTAAATCACTGCCATCTCCCTAGTATAACATACAATTATTCTTGCAATAATGAATCTTCTCAATGTGAATACCTAAACCTTGCATCAACTTTTTTGGTGCTATAAAATTTATCAACCATCATATGATTCCCAAACAACAACAAATTGTACCATTATAAAATATTGTTGTAACACCTTCCCAATAAATGGTGCTCAGATTTGATATTCATTAGTCATGCAATTGAATATAACTTGAAATATTTTTTGCAACCAAGCCACAAACCTTCATTAGCAACATCAAACACATCATACAACTTTTGAGATGTCGGATTAGGGGCTTCACTTATGCCACTTCAATCAAACTCCAGACTAATAACATTCATTATCATATTATGGAATGCACTAGGTCTCTGCTTCATTATGATAGACATTATCAACTAGAACCTCAGGTTCATTTGTAGCTGATGTTCCAGATCCACACACTTCATCATGCTAATACCATTCATAATAGCTAGCAATAAAACCCCTTTTGGACAATATGTAGCATTACTATATTGAGGGTCTAAATCACTGCAATTCTAACACTTTTTATGATTACACGAACATCTAATCTTAGTTTCATCCATAAATTAAGGTTAAGAAGTCTCAAATTGAATGAAATAGTTTACACCTTCTAAAAATTCTGCCCATAATAAACCATCCACTTAAACCTAGAATACATTCAATTCTCATATGATCTCATGATAAAGTATTAAAAATTGTGAAATAACAATGTAATTAAACATATATATAATATTTTTCAATTCAATATTTTTTTGTTATTTACTAGTTTTTTATATCCAATACTATCTCCTTATTTTTCCTTGTCTAAAAGATAAAAACCTAACCCATTTAGAAATTCGTTGTCATATAACTATTTGTCATAACAATATTGTTCACATTGCTAGTAAAATGTCGGCAACTTTCCACTATAATTCTCCTAGCGCACCGAAATGAAAAATGTTTCCCAACATTTGTCAGTATGCACTAAGAGAAATGTAGGAGATAAACAATTGAATTTACTAGCAACATAATGAACTATATTTATGTACAATAAGTTATTAGACAATAAATTTTAGCATTGTCCACTTTGGACAATTTGTTGTGATTCACATCATCTAATGAGAATCACATCAACAGGTATCTAAAGTTATAACTATATATTTTTCTATAAAATATATAGGAAATTTAACCAAATTTCCTATAAATTACATATTTTGTTAGAATTGGTTGTATTAAAAAATCAAAATAAATATTAAGTCCAAACATATATAATATTCGACAATAGAACAAGATAGCTTTCAAATTTATTTTTTTTTCGGAATAATGTAAATATACCAAAATTTTTATGCAATATTAGCCAAATTTTTATGCAAACCCTTGGAATCAATTCAAATTTTTTTGTAATATTAATAATTTTTTGAAATCTTTGAAATTTTATCAGAATTTTATGAAATTTGTAAGATAAATTTTAAATTAAATGAAATTTATTAATTTTTTGGACTTTATTAATGTTGCAAAACCTTGAAAATTTTATGAAATTTTTACGAACATTATTAAATTTTTGGAAATTTTTTAAAATTTTATGAAATTTTATTAATATTTTGAAACCTTTGAAAATTGTATGAAACTTTTATGCATATTATATATTTATTAATTTATTTTGAATTATATTAATTTTATAGAATTTTATCAATATTTTGACACCTTTGAAATTTATGAAATGTTAATGGACATTATTAAATTCTTTGGATTTTATTAATTTTTTATAATTTTATTACCTTTTTTAGAATTTTATTAATATTTTTTCCACTTTTCAAATCTTATGAAATTTTTATGGAAATTATTAAATTTTTTGGATTTTTTAATTTTTATATAAATTTTTATGGACATTATATAATTTGTTTAATTTTATAAAAGCCAATGAAATTGTATAAATTATTTATGGAACTCGATTTATGAAATTTTATGGAAAGCATGGGAATTTAATGAAATTTTTATAAAATATTATTATGGAATATCATTTCATTTGTATTAAATTTTTTGAGCATACCTGTCATACATTCAAAAAATTCATAATACATATGATACATAATATATATGTATCAACAAAAAATTCATACTATATCATACAAATTTTTCATAATATATCATATAGATATTGCAGAATGACATAATAATTTATTGAAATTCATTTATAATTATTTTAAAATTTTGCAACTACTAAATTAAATTTGTAGCTCTTGTAGCGCAGATTAAAATAGACAACCCACAAAATATAACAACCTCATTATAAAATACATCATAAATATGACAAATTTATTAAAATTATAAATATTACAACTTCAATATAAATTTTTTTAAAAAAAATAGTAACATTCATTAAAAATTATACATATTACAACTTTGTTATAAATTCAAAAAATACATCAAAATTCATTAAAATTTATAAATATTATAACTTTATTACAATTTCAGCCTGCATATTACAACATAATTAAAAATTTTAAAAAATACAGCCAAATTAATTAAATAGATAAATATTACAACTTCATTACAAATTCAATAAAATTTAGTAAAATTCACTACATCATAACTGAAAAATTATAAAAATATATAATTTAAAATCTATTATAATTATAAAATGAATATATATATATATATACTAAATTATAAAAAAATAGAATTTACAATCTATTAAAATAAAAAATTATTGCCTAAATTTCATTAAAATTATTCCCTAAATTCCATTAAATTATTCACTAAAATTCCATAATTCTAACAAATTCAACAAAAGTCATTTAATTTAGCCTAATTCACACAAATTCAATAAAATTCACAAAAAAAAAATCACTACAATTAACTAAAATTTCATAATATCACTAAAATAAAAAAATATATATTCATTAAACCCTAAACTAAAATTTCATGAATTCACTAAAATTCACTAATTTTTTATAATTCACTAAAAATTATTCATTAAAATTAACTAAATATCCATAATTGACAAATTTACTAAAATTTCATAATTCACACAATTCACTAAAATTCATTAAAATATATTCACTTAAATTAACTAAATATACATAACTAAATAAATTCCCTAAAATTCCATAATTTAACGCAAATTCACAACACAATAATTCAAAAATTCCATAATTTTCATAATTCATGTTGATATTTATGATTCACATTCAATAATTCACAAATTCACATTCAACATAAATTCAATAATTCACAAATTCACATTCAACATAAATGCAATAATTCACATTCACATAATATCAATGTCCTCCCTCAATGGTAGTGGCGGCGACAACAATGTCGTCCCAGCGGCGGCAGCAACACACATACACACACACATAGAGGCAACACCAACAGCTAAGGGTTGCGTCAACGGTAGTGGCGTGACAAATGGGAACAGTGGCGGGAGAGGCAGTGGTGTGATGGAGAGAGAGAGAGAGAGAGAGATCATAAGGGAAAGAGAAAAGAAAGAAGAAAAGCAAGTGAAACATTGAGTTTTATAAAAAGTTTATTGATGTGTCATGTCAAATTAACAAATCCATTAGGAATCCATTGGTGAAACTTATTAAATTTTTTGACAAAAATATCGACGAATCAGCAATGAACTCGTTGTCTTGCAAATTCCCGCTAGACTTTTTTCTTGATTCCGTCGGTAATTTTTTGTGGCAATTTTTTACACCAAATTTTATTGACTGATTTTTGTTGTTGGTAATTGTCTACAACATTTTGTCTCAATATTTATTTATCCAATTACTCCTAGTTTTTGTCACTAATCCGTGAAATTTTGCCAATTGATCTAAATTCATCAGCAAATTATGTCGATATTTTTGGCTTTTCTTGTAATGGTTGGATCAGGACCATTTTGAAGTCTTTGTGCTATGTTGTTAGATGGCATAATACATTCACAATAATATAATGCATGAGTCTTTTTGTTTGCAACATGCTATGGTATACAACTAGTTAACTATGTTTTGGTAAGAGTATCTTGCTGCCTTGGAGTTCATTCGATCCCCACTGATATTAAATATAGAGCTCAATAGCTAGTCTCCACTTTTTGTTGGTTGTCTGAAATTGAACGTTGATGTTGTTTTTGTGAAAATCAGTGGTATGTGTGGTCTTAGGACTGTGATGCATGACAATGAAGGTTCCTAAATAGCTACCTCTGCAAGTAAAGAGGAGAGAGTTTCTTCGATGATCATGGTTGAGTTTGTGGCAGTGAGGGAAGAAATACAGATAGCTTTGAATTGCAGATTTTTTACAGGTGATTATTAAGTCAAACTTGGCTAATGGTGTAGCTCTTCCACATAAAATTTCAAATGATTATAAAAAAATTATAATTATTTTAAATATATTATGATTTGTTATTATATTATAAAAATCTTAAAATTTATGATTTGTTATTATATTATAAAAATCTTAAAATTTGTGTATATTGTAATATGTTTTCATCTATGAATATTATCATTATTTTTAGATATTTAAAATATTTTTATAAAATTTATAAAAATTTCATAAATTTCAATAATTTAGTTATCCAAAATTAATCTTAAAAAAGATCATTACTATTCAAAAAAAAAAAGCTAATCAAATAAAATACATATTTCCAATTTCAGATTTTTAATTACATTTTCTCTTGTAAAAATGTTATGCTAACTTATCAGGTGAGGGGGAAAAAAAAAAAAGTTTATTAGAATAAGCATACAAAAAAGTTAAGAAGCATAAAAAGACATATGTAGTTGAACATTAAAAAAAAAAAAAAAAAGAAACTAAAGATATTATGAAAAACATACAAAATTTTGATAAATTAGAAGAATAATTTTGTATTTTTTAAAAACAGTAATAATTGTTATGAAAAAATTTCTATTTAAAACTTTTATGCATAGAAGCTATTAAAACTTCAAATAGGAATCAATTCTTTTTTCTACCTTTAGTCAAACACTTTATTTTTTAAAACTCAAAAGTAAATTGCTCTCTAAAACTCCCTCTTTAGCCATCAGTAATATGACAATATGTAAATTTTCATTCTATAAGTTATCATCCTCATTTTTATTTGAGATGGTTTTTTCTCACCAAACATCAGAATTCTTCATGCATCCACAAACTTTAACAAGCAAATATCACATTTATTATATAAAGCAACCAAATTTAGGTTAAAAAGATGCTTCCAATTTCTGAGATAAAACAGGAAATTTCCCAATTTATTTATTATTGCCAATCACACCAATTACATTACAACAATCATACTCCTAAATAACCAGAAATCCATATAAAATTAAAAAGAAAATTGAAAAATAATAGCAATCCCAGCAAGAACAAAATATCATTTCAAATATCCAATCCCTCTATACATACATCCCCTAAGAAGAAGATGGAAAAACAAACATACCTCATACCAAAAACTCTCCAATTTTGGCGCAACAAATTAAAGGGAAAAAAGAGATAATATCATCGAAGAACACATCAAAACCACAGAAACTGGCAAGATGAATCCAGCTCCGGTGTCCATGGCCGGCGTAGGAGAGATATCTTGTGCCATTACTCCATAATTTGTGTATAATACAAATGTCACAGTCACCATCACAAAGTGAGCAAACGAAGCTCCAAAGTGCGCCATTAGGTAGCTTGGCAAAATTTTTAGAGCAAGGGGGAGAAAAAGAGAGAGATGATGTTTTCTTGAACAATATGTGGGTGTATTATGGAGAAGAGAATGAAACAATGAATTTATAGGGAATAGGAAGTGAGGCATTATAAGGTTGCGTAAAAATGTTCTTAGATTTTATGGTACATGACAAATTTTGAAAATTAAAAAATTAAATTAAACTATATATATAAAATTTCTAAAAACCCAGTTGACATTTTATAAGATTCAAAAAAAAAAAAAAATTAATTGCCATTAGTTCAATGTATACTATGATTTGAATGAAATTGATGTTTTATATTAGTTGTAAAAGTAAAACTATTTAAAAGTGAGCATCAAAATTTGAATCTCATCAATATAAATATTTTCTTTTCAATACTCAAGAAAAATATAATTTGAATGAAGAATTCATAATGATGGATTAAAAAAATATTTTGTTACTCATGTTATATTACATCAAGACGTTAAATGACATGTATAAAACAGTTAATATATGTCACTCTTTCATTCTTCAAGTATAAAAATACTTGAAGTATACACCAGATATAGATATAGAATAGAATTACTCAATGAATTAAAATGATTTAATCAAATTGGTTAGACCAGTGAAAATAAAATCAATTTAATTTTTAACCAATCTAATTAAAATTGAAGAGACTAATAAACCAATTCATCGATTACTTACTTTTTTTTTAATACAATTAATTATTTAAGGGAAAAAATTTATAGTTTAAATATCTTATATATAAATAAACCAATTCATTATGACTTATTTTAATACAATTAATTATTTAAAGATAAAAATTGCTGGAGTTTAAATATCTCACATAAATTATAAACTGAATATTCATTTGCCAACTTTTAGTTCAATAATATTATAATCTTATTTAGCAATGAGAAATTATAGGTTCAAGTCTCAATAATAATAGTAATATCGATGGGCTATTGGTCAAATGGCATTGGTTGATTTTTTAGAAACACTTCCCCTACTATTTGGGGAAATCGATAGAGGTTAGCGAAGTGATTTAGTCCTCCTATTGGATTTGGTATGCCTTTTGCATTACGGGTTGTGGGAACCACGAAGGCAAAGACTCGGTGTCAGTGTGCTGGTTTTCATTTTTGCCGCTTTGGTGGCGACTCTCTTTCGCCAGCTTGAGGTTGAGATTTGGACGCTGACGACTGTGCAACTATCGTCCCTTTTTTTCAAAACAAAAACTATCATCAATATGATTTATTTATTTATTTTTAAAGCTCCTTGAGTGTAGAAGTGGCAATAAACCCAGAGGTTAAGATCAATTTTGGATTTATTCTTTTTTACATTGTATGGGAATTAAAGTACAAAAAAAAAAAATTTTTGAGTTCTTTTTTAGACTTCAAATCAAATTAATTTAAATTTTAAAAAATATTATTTTTATTTAAATAAATTTAAATATTTTAATAATTTAAATCGAATCAAATTCGGATGAAACTAAGATTTGATCAATTATAACTATTTATTTCTCTCATCTCACTACGAGTTTTAAGATGTTTTTAATTTTGATTTAAAAAAATTTCTTCTCAATTAAAAAATGTTAAGTAAAATAATATTTGATGAAACGAAAAAATAATGTTGTATGGTTAGATTTGATCTGAATCAATGAAGATATTATTATATTTTCGGATTGTTTATTAACAATAACAATAACAATTACTTATCAATCTTTTTCACCATGTGCACTAAAATTATAAGAATTACTTATCAGTTTGATTAATTGATGAGTGTTGATTTTTATTTGGAAGAAGTAAGGTGGCATGTCAATCGGAGAGGTGGCAGGTCTCATCTAATAATGTTTTATTCATAATGGGAAGAAAGGTAAATTGCTTGCCATAGTAAAAATAGCAACTATAAAATGGTATATTATTCTCCAAAAAAAATAAAAAATAAAATTATAAAATGGTATATCCTAAAACTTGTTTTATATGTTTGTAACTTATATGGAACTTGTCACTCTTAGAGGTAGGTGAGGTCCCCTATTTGTTAATAAAAAATAATTATCAAATTAGAATTAATGCTTTTCCTCTATCGAATTCAGTCACTTCTTGTTAAATAAAAAAATAATAATTCAATCATTGGCTTAATAGTTGAGTTTCTTAAATGAATGTGTTGTGCCAAAACGTCATGAAATCATATATCAATCCTACTGATTTCATTATAAATAAAGAGAATTATCTAATCTAGTTGATTTGAGTGGATAGAGATACAGGCGGTAAAATGAGGGTCAATGACTAAATATAGTAAACAATTTGGGTTGAACAAGTTTAGATCAAGTCAATTTATTAACTATTTTTAATTTAAATTAATTATAAATTATATCTTCTTTTTTTTCAAATGATTTCAAATTAAGTAAGATATCTAAAAGAATTTGAATCATTTTTTTGAATTTTGGATTGATTTCAATCAAATCACTTATAATTCTTATTGGAAAAATATATATCTCAGTTTAATATTAAATAAATTTTATAGTTTAATAATTTAAATTAAGTCATTCGGATTGATGTATAAATATGGTCAATGTCAAATCAATTTAAATTAATCTACATATCAAATTTGATTTAAAAATTTTGAATTATTTTAAATTTTTTTATTTGAGTTAAATCATATTCAAATCACTTTTTTAAATAAATTTAAATCGGATTTCAAATTAAGTTAAAAATCATCAACCTATGGCTAATGTACATAAGCTAAGGTAAGTCTATCATAATGGTGAAGTCATGACTCTATCAACTTTAGCTTGAAAAAAAGTGATATGATCTCATCACACCACTGGAGTGGAGATCAGCTCGAACTTATGGCTTACAAGTGAGATGAATTTTCAACCATTAGTGTTGATTATTTTGGCTAGGTAATTTATATTTTGACCTTCCTTCAAAAGAAGCTAATCAGTGCAAATTTCATCAAATTAAAATGGTGCTATTAAGAAAGAAACTAATCCTCTACTCTTGCTACAATGTTTTTCCTAACATTCTAATGTGTTTAATTATTGACATCATTTTTAATTAGCTGAGGTCACCATCCACTAATTAAGGAGCCAAATAATATCAAGTATAAAAGGCATATACTAAAGAGAGAAATATAACTTTTTTTTCTATCTTCTCATTTTTTTATTAAAATTAATATTTTTAAAAACGATTAGTTTTCGATTCGATTTGTTTGATTAATTGAGTTTAATAGGTTAATTTTTAAAATTTTTTTCAAAAATATATATAAATCATACTAAAAATATTTAAAAATTAGAAAAAATATGATACGATAAAATAAAAAAAAATATTTTAATATTTAAATTTTAAGTAAAATAGCGTAATTTTTAAAAATGTTAATTTTTTAAAAAAATAATACAGTTTTAGATTGAATTGGTTAAATTCGGTTTCCAAATTTTATCTGTTTTCTAAATTTTAATTAATTTTTTAATTGATTAATTTTAAATACGTAACCAACTTAAATTATCAATCATTTTTTAATTTTATTAATTCAATTAGCTAGTTCTCTTCAATTCTAAATATATGAATTAAAATCATTACTAAGTCAACACGTACGTTGCCTTTGATTTATCAGCTTGAACTCTCCATTATCTTTAAAATTTGAGTTTTATTGCCACACTTTATTTGGCACTTCATCTGAGCTCTCTTTTACCGTGCGAGGCCAAAAGTTATGAGTTTGGATTGAATAAAGAGATGTTTGGTATAATTGATAAATATAATTAATTGAGATTTCCACCTAACAGTTTAGAATTGCATAAAATTGCAACTAGTAGTAAATATAATTTTAATCATCTGTGATTTTTATTAACTTCTATTTAAAAAATTTTTAAATATTTTGAAATCAAACCGGTTTTAATATTGATTCCCACGTCAACTGGTTCCATCGATCCAGTTGAAAGTATATTATTGCAATATAATTTTGAAAGCATGGTTTTTGGGCATGAACATATCAGCAGCAAGGGCTGCACTTCTTCTTGCAGATAGGTTCTGATACTGCTCACTACAAATTCTTCATGCACTTTTCCATTTTCATCAGCATTAATTAGTTATTACTAACATATGCATAACACATATAGTAAGATCAAATTTTGTTCTTCATTTCTTGGATTTACATGTAACATATATAAACTACTACAGTCGATAACTTATTCATGAAACAGAAAACAACTTAGTAACTGATTCTAGTTTTAGATTGAGTATCTTGTCCTTGCTAGAGCTGGGCATTTGGTAATTCTTCAATTTGCCTCGTCGTCAGTCATCTATATCTATCAAATCAACCATCACCTCCTCCATCTTAAACCTTTTGTCCTTTTTCGTCAAATATGGTCTCTCTTGCAACTGAAAATCAACCCTTCTTCTGGCGGATTTTTCCTTAAAGATAGGGTTTTCTTGTGGCTTGATTCTTTATTTCTTGTTCTCGAGAGTGGACTGGAATCCAAGACTTGTGTCCAATTTTTGGGGTGGTTTGAATCGCCTGTGTGGTTCCTAGTTTTACCAGTCCAACCAACAAATCTAATCCGATTTTTAAAATTATGATTTTTTCTAAACTTCTGCAGTAATAATAAAAAAGTCAAAATTATCTTTGAATTTTTACAATAATAATTAAAAAAATTAAAATTATCTTACTTCATTATTATTTTTAAATTTTATTATTCAACTATCAACTATAAATTATAATGTTTTAAATTTATTTAATATTATTATGTATAAGTTTTATAAAAAAGTTATATTTAGGACATTTAATTCTAAAATATGTGATATATATACTAATTAATATTAATAAAAATAACTACTCTCTTCGTTCCCAAATTATTAGCAAAATTTTTATTTTGAGCGTCTCAAGATGATTGACAATTTCCTTTTTTGGTTCATAATTAATCTAGTAATTGTCTAATATACATTTATTAATGGAAATTTATTTTCACACTATCAATAAATTACTACCTACATTTTTTCCTTTGACTTTATTTTTTCAATGCAAAGAAAAAATTATACTCATCAATAAATGTGTTTTAAGTTCCAATAATTATTTTACTACTATACTCTTTGTTTCTTAATAGATATCGTTTAAGATTTTTGCATATATATTAAGAATTGTATTTAATAGGTGTTATTACATATAAAAAAAATATGTTACCCTCAATTAATTATTTTTATAAATTATTGTGCAATCTAAAAAAAAATAATTATCATGAAAGAAAAAAAATATAGAGTTGAAAAAAATTAATTAATGCTCGTTGCTAATTGTAAAATGTCAAGTATTATGAAACAAAATTTTCTCTCTAAACGACATCTAATTTGGAATGAAATGATTAATATTTAAATATTATCACCAACTTTTATAGTTTCAATAATAACTATACTTAATTAATATTGATAAAATAAAAAAATAAATAAGAGTATTTTAGTAAAAAAGTGGTTAAAATACACAAAATAATTATAACTAACTAACTTTCTTAATTGTTGTAAATTTATAATTTTACCTATCATTTTGGGATGGATAGAGTATTAAAATTTCATAAATACAAATTAATAATTATAGTATTTTAAATTTTAAAATTATATTTTATAAATATATGTGAAAAATATATTATTTTTTATTTTTATTTATTTAATTTAATATATAAAATATAAAATATTATATTTATATTAATCATTTTATGAATTAATAGCAACACTTAAATAAAATTTATGAAGTACTTAAATATCAAATTGTTGTAAACTACCAACTATCAGTTAACTGTTTTCAACTATATTTATCAGTTATCAACTACCAACTATTAGTTAATAGTTCATTTATCATATGTTTCAAACAAACTTTTTAAGTCATCTAGAGATGGAGCGATGTTGGGTCAAAATTTTTTAAAACTATAGTAGGAATTTGAATACATTCATTTAAATAAAACTTAACTCGACAGGTTTCTGTTCACATTACTACACGTATACAAAGAAGAAGGCCTGTATTAATGATTTTAAAACATATCATTAATTTTATGTAACAACTACTCTTTTCTTTTTTTCTTTTATTACCAGATTTTTTTTTTCCTTTATCATTATTGAAATAGACGGGGTAAACTCCTCAATAAAAATTAGGAAACCAAGCAATAGATATTATGAAATTATTTGAAAACTCAAGTTTCAACAGAATTTAAATAAATTAAATTTTATTTTAATATTTTTTGTGTTTAAAAGCTATATTTAAAGAATTCAAGTCTTTCATTTAAAAAATAATATGATGAGAAAATTAGAGATTTCTATTAATGATTTATCAATTTAAAATTTAATCTAAACAAAAAAAATCTATTACTGAAATAGTTGTATTGATAGAAATATTTTTTTTTTTCTTTTTCTTTTGAATCATTTATTTCAGATAGGACCTTAATTCAATAGTGCGAATTCAACTACAAATTAAAATGAAACTATTTGTGATTTTTGTGCTATTTTATATAAGAAGTATATATATATATATATATATATATTAAAACCATCCATCCAAATATTTCTTGACTTCACATTATTTTACCTACAAAAATTTTAAAAAAAAATATCACAAAGAAAAAAGAAATATAGTAGATATACCAATGATGAAAATTATGATAATTCATATTTTATTTTATATTATAAACTTAGAAGAAACATTAAATTAGTGGGGGAAAAATCTTTTTGCAGTAAATATTATTAAAAGCTCATTAGTAATTAAATGGAATGAACTATCGGATGATTTTTTAGTTGAACATAATGCATTTGCAAATATTGATAATGAAAGCATTATGCATCAATTTTTTAATATAAAAAATAAAAGAAAATTATTGTAATTTAATAATTATAGCTTATTGATTTATGTAAAAATATGTTATTAGTAGAAATGATAATTATTTGTACTTTACACATAATTTTTATTTGAACGCTCCTAAGTAAAAATTCTATATCCGTCGCTGAAGTCAAATAGCATCTGATTTAAGTTAGAAAACACTAACACACAACCTATTAGGCTTTCCAATATATTAAAAAAATGTCCATGAATCTAACAAATTATGTAGACTTCAAATGATACAAGTATATAAACTTTGTTTTTTTTTTTTTTTTAATGATGTTAGGTGATTTTAATAATGTGAATTGAAATGGAGGATAAATTGAGTAATATTTATTTTTCTAGTAAATTAAGCTTTGATTAAGATTTAAAATTACAGTCTCTCAATTATGAGAATGACTCTAGCTAATGCTATTTAATGAAATCTTATCACTGAGTAATTTTCGTTTAGAACATGTTTGATTTTCCTATTATGAAAATCTAATTTTGAAATAAAAATTAAAGCAGATTATCTTTTATAAGTGATTTTAAATTTTTTCAATGACTTTCATGAGCCAAAGTTATTATTAGCAAAATCTTCAAAGATTAGATTCTTTCAAAATCATCAAAGTTAGTAAATAATGATAAAAGAACAGAAATTTTCAACTTTCAAGGGCTCTCTCCAACTATGAAAGATTAGTCCTCCAACACTTTTACTATTTTTATTCCTTCATTATCTCGGGTGCCATGAGAAACGTTCAATCCATTATCAAAGAATTTTGCACCACAAAAATGTAGTAGTAGAAAAATAACACCAACCCAACTAACATCCTATTGCAATTCCACACCACCATTGAAAATATTATGTTATGATCTTTGTTCAACTAACTTAACCGTTTCTGAAACAATCTAATCATAGCCACAAATGCTTCCTATAAATTCCTACTTGCCACCACCATATTCTTCAGACCTGCAAAAAAAAAAAAAGGAAAAAAAAAAAAGAAAAATAAATTAAAAAGGTTAAAAAACAACAAATAAAAACCCTTTCTTCATATCCAAGGCAGGTCTAGGCGGCTATTTTAATCATGGACATGAAGAAGATCTCCTGTGCTGTCCTCGTGGTTGCTGCCTCAATGAGTGCAGCCTTGGCTGCCAGTGTTGCTGAGGGTCCTGCCGCCACCGCACCATCCCCAGCCAGCGGAGCTGCCATGACCTCCCCAGTTATTGGCTCTTTGGTTGGGGCTTCCCTTTTGTCCTTCTTTGCCTTCTACATGCAGTAAGCTTATCATAAAAATGAGAGGGAAGGTGTATACATATACTATATGCAACATCTTATAGAAAGGAATGTGGGATAGAAAATTTTGCTTGAAGGAGGGGATTGAAACGAGAAGAACAGATTATGATCATAAATCTATTTGATTTCTTGGATTCTGTGAATTTATTTATTTATTTTAAAGCATTAAAGAAGATTATGATAAATTTGACATCATTAGTGAAATAAAATAATAATAAACAAGGAATTAAAGGTACTTATTCAGATTTTACCATTATCCACTGAAGGTACTTTTCTTTGTCCTTGTCTATTTAACATTGTTGTGTCTGGTTCAGAATAAGTATCCTATGTCATAGTGTAGGTATCTAATGTGGGTATCCTATGTAAGGTGGAAGAATCTGATATCACATGGTTTCAGACAAATTTCTGCCAATATCTTTGCACTTGAACAATGACAATATTACTTATAAGCACAAACAAAAATGATTGTCCCATTATGCTCTCATCACCAGAGTGAGTACATTTTCCTCTGTGAATCAGACCTTTACGCATCACTAGATAAAGTAAATTCTGAAAGTGCAGGCAGTTCTGAATTTGGCGCCTAGCATAACTCAAAAGGGTGCACGTCTTGCTTTTTGCTCTGCAGCAAACACAAGAAATCACGCTAGGACACCTTGGTTAAAGCATCTGCATAAAATTTAATATAGTGCCATTGGATTACAAATACTCCAATCATCAAGCGTCTGCTCTCAAAATGCAAAACATGGACTGTTGAATTATTGACACCAATATTAGATTACCTATTTGCATCTCTCTAACACAAACTGCCACATAATTGACCACATATCTTACACATGGTCAATATAGAAGTGACTAAAAAAAATCAGGAGTTTATTTAGCAACAAAGCTAGTAATGAGCGAAACAATCTGTAAATATGTTTATAAATTATGCCTCTCAATCAAACAACACTCGGGAAGAAACACATTTTATGTCAACACAATTTACTAGATACATATTCTCACTGTAATAATAAATTAGTGGCAATCACCTAAAATTTTAGGTCCCTCCGTTAAATTTATGTTGTGACATGAGACTTTTCGTCAACCAAATTGCTGTTTCTCTAGATGAAACCATTTCTTCCCCAAATGGTTTCAACACACCAGCAAGCTCATCAATTTTCTCCTGTTTAAGTAGGCGTGCACATAGTTCAAGCAAAGACTCTAAAGCATCAGCTCTTTGCTGGCCAGGATGTCCCCACTCGCTTTTGGTTTCATCACCAGTCATTGCAACAAGTGTATTGAGCAATGAAATCTCATTTTGTGTTGGTGCCCGATTCATCCCATAATCATCTTTCTCTGTTTGAATGGAGCAACTGCTATCTGGTTTTGCTCCAATTGCATCTTTACATGGAAGAATATCATTACTTTCAGATGATAAATAGTCCATATGAGTCCCTTCTGTATACACATCAGGGCTTTCTGGCTTCTGTAAACAGCATTCTGACTCTTCATAAGGTTTAGCAATTGGCAACGGAGAGCCCTTATCATCATAGCTATTATCATCATGGGAAATATGTTCATTGGTACCATCATGGGAAATATGTTCATTGGTAGAACTGGGGATAGGCATTGCCAATTTCCTGCTATCTCCTGCTGTTGCGCTCTCTCCCTCAATTTGAGCTTCTTCAACAATTTTCTGGTTGCAAATAGTTGGCTGGTCCTTCGTCATAACAAGTTCAACATCGACCTCTTCCAATTGTTGAAAACAATCAGATTTGGCCTCTTCTTCATACTGCAAATTCAATATGCTCTTCAAGGTAAAATCAATTTCAGTGCCATCCTTTCGAGGTAGACTGCTAGAATCAGCTTGCTTGTCTCCATTGCAAACACTAATTTCAGAATCAGTGGAACTGTCTTTTGGACCAGTCATAGAATCTGATATTTCCACGCTACAGCTGGTAGGATCAACCCTCTTGGTCTCCAGGTTGTCTTCAGCGCTGGATGTTGATGTTGGGATGTCAATGTGAGGTAGATTGCATTTTTGTGCAACACCATTTCTCTCCAATTGAAGATAATTCTCTGGCACACTTGATCGCCTGACTTCTCTGTTTCTGTTGTCTTTGCCGCCACTAGGTTTGCCAGATAATGATTTTCTCCCTGTTTTCTCCTTTGAATTGTTGATTGGAAAGACTGGAAGAAACACAGAAGACGCATTGCGACAACGAAGTAGATATGGTTGCAAATGAGGATGCCTCAACAGTTCTGCAGCCTACGCATCAAGCATGCATGTATAATAATGTATAATGGTTTTAAAATTAATTAATAAAAAACTATAGGCCAGTCAAACTCACTGTAGGTCGGTGTTCTGGATTCTTCCTTAGCATGCTCTTTATAATTTGTTTCCTGTTAGGCGAAACTAATTGCATGTAAGCTTAGGCCATTAAAATGAATCAGACATCAAGTAATGTGAAAGAAACATGCTGCACCATTTTGATGTTAAGGATGATATTAGCCAAGAAATCACTATCACCTGTGATTTGGGAAGAAGCACTTACAGTGAGGAGGAATACACAATTGGGAGAGGAGAAATGGAAGATCTGTTTATTTTGTTGATTAGTCCAGCCATATCCTGTTTGAGTAATTTCTTCAGAAGTGGCGCTTGAGATTCATATCAGAGTAAATTGCAGATTTTTTTTTTACCAGTAGCTAAATGATATTAATACTATATACATAAAGCAGGCTTGTACTTACAGGAGCTCTAAATGCTGGTTGATGTGCAGCAATTTCAAACATACAACAACCTGGAACAGAAAGTAGATGTTAATCGTCATGAAGAAAGAAATTTTATTAATTCACAACCATGCTTCCAGATTTATTACCAAGCGACCATATGTCAGATTTATAGCCGTAAGGTATATCAGCTAAAAGCTCAGGACACATGTAATTAGGAGTGCCAACAACCTAGGTGACACATGAGACATGAGAAACAGAAAGATGTGAATAATTAAATAGCTTCCCAGCAGATAAGTAGTTTAAACATCAGTTCTTTAAGTCAGGCATCCAACATATTACAAAATTGTTTTTATTGCAGCCATGAAATATATTTGAAATTTGCACAGAAAGGTTAAAATAATAGTGTTCTGAGGCAGTTTCAAGCCAACGATATAACATAGATTGAGACTCTAAAACAAATAAAGGAATAGCGTTCAGAAAATATATTCAAACATCCATACTGAAGAAGCAAGCTCCTCTGTGTTCAGCAGCTTTGCAAGTCCAAAGTCACCTGTTCAATCAAAAAATATAGAATTTTTAGAATACATCAAGATAAGGAAACCAAACCTGATGAAAATGCTTCTAGTTAGTAGTTCTTTTGCTTTCATACCTAGGCGGACATCATTGTCCTTCGTAAGGAATATGTTGGAGCACTGAAATCGGACAAAATTGTATCAGAAGCAAAACATTCAAATTTTTCCTGAACAGATAGTTATGTACCTTAAGATCTCTGTGAAGGACACGATTAGAGTGTAGGTAGTCGACAGCTAGCAATAACTGAGCCAACCATTTGCAGACCTTCTGAGAAGCAAAATATGGTAACCATGTTAAATGAAATGAAGAAACATAGAAAGAACTTCAACTATATGAAAATCTTACAGGTTACCTCCTCGGGGAAAAAAATCCCTCTAGCCTTCTTTACAATACCAGCCCTGAGTAGAAGAGGGAGAAAAAAAAAAAAAAACACTCATTTAATCTTTCACAAGAAGTGTTCTTTCTGAGATGCTATATATTAATTGTTCGCCTTACATTTTATGATACTTTTACAACAACAATTTTTTAAATGGTCATTTTCTCAACAAAAACTTCATTTTAAATGTCCAGAGGGAAAATTAAAAATCTTTCTAATTATTTTTTACTATACTAAGGCAATGACTCAGAGGAAGGTAACCCACTCTAGAAAGAAAAAATCATATCCCTGTGTAAATTATAAGCAGCTACTACTCTCTGAGCTAGTGACTGACTGGAAAAGGTGTCTTCCACTTAAATTCTAAAGCATGTTACACTGGGGAAGGTAAGAAGGTTAAGGCTGCTCCAAACATCCTCCAAGAGTGTTAAATTTCTGTCCCCATCTAGATCCATCTAAGAGAATAATACATAAGTCTAGAAACTTACATGTCTCCACCTTCACAGTAGCCTGTTACAATGCATACATAATTTCCCTGCATAGAAAAGAGATTTATCAAAGTTTTTAAGTAGGCACAGAAAATGAATTTGTTTAAAGTCAATGAGAGTTTTCAAAGCCATTAGTTATTCAAATTCATTTGTTTTACCTTGTCCACCCAAGAATCTTTATACTCCACAATATATGAGTTATTTAGCTTTGCAATCAAGTTCATCTGCAGCACAAATCAACCCATGTTTTCTTATCAGCAAGTTATGATCATATTTTGAGCCCAATACATTCTTCAAAACATATAGAAAAAATTGTGGCTTGGCATAAGGGAGACACCACCTTTTTTTTTTCCCAAAAATGGACATTTCTCAAAATGAACATCTACATATCTAATCGCAAAACTAGAGATTAAAACAGACGTTCATATTGTAGTCACTGACTGAATCAAGCCTAAATCATCAATATTCAACTACACAGCACTTTCAAAGATCAAGAAGCTGCAACAGTATACATGATCAATAATCCTACAACAGAAACTACAGAAAAGGAAAAACATTAAAATGTTAAATTTGGCCACAAGATAAAACCAAGAAAATGTTATTGGTAAAATAGCATAGTGATTAGTTTTTCTGTTCTTGGTAATTAAGCATGAGCTGTCATGGTTCAGAAGCTTAGATTAAAATATTGAAGTAGATAAAACTACAAGAAGAGATTTATATAGAGCAACAAACGCATAAATTATGAAAACTGTAGTTGGTTGTCTAGCAGAATGCAGCCAAAAAAATGGCCATAAATCCTATAAGATATTGCATGGAAGTATCTATATTCCTTCTACATTCCTACATAAACAAATGAATGAACAACTAACTCCTTACACTAAGAATAACATTGAAAAGCAATTTTTTTTAAAAAAAAAAAAAAAAAAAAAAGGCTCTGAATGAAATGGCAAGTGATCTGACCTCCTGGTGAGCTGTACGCTTGAACTTCTCCGTCTGCTTGGCCAGGCGAATCTTCTTCAACACATACCTAACAAACAATTGAGAAAGAAAAACCCGCAAAAATTAATCAGCTAACAGACAAAGAATTGTGCCGACACGGCAACTATCTACCACTGTCAAACCAAAAAAACCCAATTTTGATTCAATTACTTTTTCTTTATTTCTTTTTTTTTTTTTTTTTTTTTTTTTTTTTTTGTGTTTGGAATTGGAACCAATTAAACAACCAAAAGAATCTTGACAAATTCTTGAAAAATATTTAAATTTCACATCATTCCATCAGTTCATCACCTTCAATATGGCCAATTTCTTGAGATTGAAACCAACCAGACATAGAAATGAAAATAGAATCGAAAAATTCAAGAAGATCCCACAAAGAATAAAGAATTGTTATGGAAAATTAGCATCTTTCTTCTTACTTTTTATTCTCAGCTTTATGCAGAACAAGAAAAGCAGAACCAAAAGCTCCTCTTCCAATCTGCTCTATAACTTCATAATCTTCTATCTTGGACTTCACTTCACTACTATCTGCCTCCATTAAAGACCTTCAACACCCAAAAGACCCATACAATTAGTGACAAAGTTTACAGCTTCACATCAAACTACGTAATAATGAGAAAGGAAAAATCTTGAGTTTTGTGGGTAAATTGTGGATTAAGACTTGTACCTCCACAAAAGTAGTGAAAAGGGTAATACTAACAACTAGTGGAGGAAAAATTAATTAGCGGGTATGTGGGAAAAAAAATGATGAAAACGGGAGAGAGAGAGAGAGAGAGAGTCTGTAGAGATGGTGAGGTTATTGCCTTATAGGGTGAGAGACAGAAAGCAGAGTAAAGCAACATTCCATAATTATGAGTTTCACACCTTGAGAGAGAGAGAGAGAGAGAGAGGTGGAAGGACAAAGTCAAGTAGAGTGACAAATTGAGCACTAATATGATGGAGTAAGCAATTAATGAAAGATTTGATGACTTTTGCTTACCAAAAGCTGAGAGAAATGAGAAAGGACAGACTCAATATGCAATGTGAAGCACATATATATATATATATATATATATGGTTAGTAAGTTATTATTGCTAACTTAATATGGTAGTTAATGATTTTCAGTAAACAAAAAAATTAGTGTGAAAGAAGAGGAGCACAAGTGACAGGTACGGAAGACCAAAAGAAAAAGGCAAAGCCTTTGCTTGCATTCACAGATTCTTGCAAGGGATTAAAGATCACTACATATATCACTCATACTCTCAGGGGAATGTTTCATAGCATGCAGTTGTGATGTCACCATCTTTCCAACTTAATAAAAACAACTATGACTTCCCCAATTTAGGGTTATTAAATAAAATCAGAAATGGAAATATTGAAGCCATCTGAAATGTGTTGGTCTAACTAATGTTATCTCTTTTTTATTAAAATTTTTTTCAAAAAAATCTGTTAATTGATTTTATTACAATTTTAAATTAATTAATTAAACTTAACCAAGCTACATCTATTAATATTTTATAATGTAAAATAAATATGAATATAACATGTTAATTTCAATGTTCTATTAAAAATTTGTAATAATTATATACACCTTACTATATTCAAATATAGTTTTAGACAATCGTAATTAAACTGTTGAAATCAATCAATGAATAGTTTAGTTATGATTTTAAAAAATAAAAAAATCAGTTTTATTGATTTAGTTTTAAAAAATATAATTTTAAGTTAGAATTAAACTGTAAGCATCTCTAATTTCAAGAAAATGATTCAAACAATATATTTTTTTTTTTTTTTGAGAAACAAATAATAGAAATTTTAAAATCTATATTAAAATATATCAAGTTCGAACTTCATAAATTTCATTAATGAAATTGAGAACTTCAGGTAAATAAAAACAGTTATAATTGAATCAAAAAATTTTGGTATTTGGATTTGTACTTTGTAGATCATTATCATTAGTAGTAGCTAAGCATCTTCCACAAATGTTAGTGCTATTATCAAGTTGGTTTTAGGCTATAAGGACATCATGAATGTCTTTTAACATTGTTTTACACCAAAAGTACTTTATCATCTAATATTCGTGCATCTTTCGGATAATCATGGGTTTTGAAATGCTTTTTCTTGGGGCCATAATGAAAACCTAATTAGTAATTCTTCTCCTTTTTATTTTAGGTTAGTATGAGCCATATACTTTAATCAAAGCCAAGTTTGTGGCCTGATCCTCTTTGATGCTCAATGGTTAGGCTGGTAGACCAACACAAGTACCATACTGGGTAGCTTGTACAATATAATAGTCGTTCTCTTGCTTAATTGAAGAAATTATGGCTCCATCATAGGCAGTTCACCATAGATACGGAGGAACGTTTCTAATGTTTTTTTTTAAAAAAAAAAAAAAGAATTTCGCTAGTTTATCATAATTTGCATAATACATTGGAATTCTTATTAGAATTGTAACTGTGTTATGACTTTAATAAAAAGTGCAAAGAGATTAGAATTCCTCCAATTATGTGTTGTTGAAAATCACGATATTCTGCCAACCAAAATGTGAGTATTTGTCTTCTTTTTCTATACATCAAAAAAAAAAAAAAAAGTGTGGCCCCCAAATTTAACTATTTATTTATGTATTTTCTAATTCGATTAAAAGAGAAACCCATCTTTGCTTTTGTTGTAAGCCATGATGACATATAACGTCATTATAGTAAGGTGGTTTTGTTGCGTGTAAAAGCTGTTATTTGCTTCTATGTGCAATGATGAGAGGAGAGAACCCCAACCCCACCCCACCCCCCCACTGAATCAAACAAGATCTAAATAAATATAAGTGCATATTTGAGGTAGGACTTAGACCCTACAACCTGAGCAAATAGTACCAAATATTTGCTCAACCCCACAAACACGTACCCACTCCTCATACTACGTAAAATCTCGGGTGATTATTCTCTCCATACAAGTTTAGTATTTACTCACCACCTTCCTTCCACATCTACGAACTTTCCCCAGCATATACCACAGTCGAAGCTTCTCATTATGGATCAACAGTCAACACGAACGACATAGTTGGAAAACGAGAAATTAACCTTTTTTTTTTTTTACCTCGTGCACCATCCATTTCCTTATCTTTTTGGGTTGGATCCCAAAATTTGAGATAAGGGAAGGTAAGCCCCATAGATTGGTTTACAATTTGAATTGCCCAAGCTCCTAATCAAAGGGTTCGACTAGGTACAACAAAAAGAGTATCAATGGGTCTGTGCTAGAGGCAGTTGCAGAGACACACTGAAGCAGAAAAATGCAGAGAACTACAGAAGATGCATCCAAAATATACATTCATCAGAAAGATGAGTCCCCAAAATTCACATAATTAGCAATCATATTTAAATAACTAGAAAGTAAGAATGAAGATATTTGCACACATGTATTGGGTCCAAATGCCACATTCAATCACAACATAAAGTTACTTTTGCTTCATTTTTTTGGAGGTCTTACGGCTTTCAATTTTCTTCTGCAGAGCTTCAAATTCTTCTTCTGTGGGTTCCGGAGCTGCATTGCCACCGCCATATTTGGAGACCAGAGATAAGAACATGGAATCAAACCTATCTTTTCTCTCACTTCGACGCTGAGATATAACAGCAAGCAAATCTGCTTCTGATTGTTTATTTGATCTGTGAAAGATACATGAAGGTTATCCAATTAATATTCTAAGGTATAAGCAAAGAACCATTATGTCTGAAGACTCACTTTCTTTTTAAAGGACTGGTAGGCGGTTTTATTTCAGATACTTTCTTTGCCCATTTCTGGTAAGCTTTGGTTGCCTTTAGTTCCCCTATACGAGAACAACAGCTAACTTGGCATCATAAGAAAATAATGTAATACCATGTAAAAAGCATCAAAATTAAAGGTGACAACAATCCAAGATATAATAATCTATTTATCCTAACTTAAGTGAGATGGTCCTCTCCAATTAAATTTAAGTAATAAGCAATATGGTCTCAACAATTCTTAACCTACAAAAACCAGATGCGAGCTCAGAAGCAAGATTTTGACGTCATAGAAGTCTAGAAAAATGTTAGTCAAAATTTAAAACAAATTACCTCCAGATATTGCCTCATCCAGAATGTCTTTGAACCGGTGAGAATCAAGCTTAGGATCAGAACAGAGCATTGAACAAAAGAGCCTGAGAAGGAAAATTTTCAATATCAAACTGGCAAGCCCAAAGAAAAGAAGGCAAGCTCATTAATTACATACCTGTTCATTTTACCCTTGTACTTATTATAGAGGTCAATCAAATCCTTTTTCTCCGAGTCAGATCCCCTGTAATTTGCTTCAAACTCCTCAATATCAGCTTCAGTAACCTGAATTGAACGTGTGATTGTCAGCTTAAGGAAAGTAAAAGCCAAAGCAATACACGAACTCAGGAAACATGGATGACCAGATAGTATACCTTTTTGCACATGGCTCTGAAAAAATCCCTCAAATTCTCAACAACATCCCCTGCAAGATCCTGCTTAGCAAGAAGAGCACAAATGAGATACAGGATGCCAAATGAAAAAAATCAACTTTTCAACTCCCCCAGAAATTAGAAGCATTCAATTTCATTTCACAGAGCACTAAAATGGATCAATTTCCACTCATAAATTCAAAAATAATTTCATTATATTATAAAAAAAAATGAAATCTCGCACTTCTAAAGTAACAAGAAAATGTAAAATTAACATAGGATTGCCAGTAACAACTGCATGTTTAGCACAAAATAGCATATTGTCTGTCTTCAAATGCTAAAGCATGACATAAACTTCACCTCCATAGAACATCCTATGATCCTGGACTATACCAATTCAAACAAGGGAGAAAAGGAATGTGTATGCTCTTACAGCATCATCAACACAACCAGTCTGATCGTAGACAGCCCGTTTTTCCTCATCACCGAGAATTGATATCACCTTTTGTAATTGCTAAAATTTTTCTTTCGCACCCTATTGGAAGACGAAACTTGTCATTAACAGATAACATAAATTTATAAACATACTAATGAAAAATTGTTATCATTATAAACCACCTCATCACCAGGATTTTTATCAGGGTGTAGCTGCAGGGCCAACTTATAGTATGCTTTCTTTATTTCCTGCTGAGACGCTGTCCGCTCAACACCAAGAACCTGCAAGAAGTTGTCATTTGCTAAATCTTACTCCAACAAATATTACAATATTACCACATACACATATGGGTTGTTACTCATGTGCATGTAGCAAAGTGGGAAGCCAAACAAAATCACCCCGACCAACCCAGGACTTTGGAAAATGAAAATAGAAGTCCACAAGCAATGCAAGATACTAATTGTGAAAGACACTTGGAGAATTGAAACAGCAAAAGTAAACACAAAATATTTCTCTGCAATTAATTATGTTTTAGAAAAGGCTAAAAACATACATGTGAGTTAATCAAAATATTAGAAATTTTAAAGAATAGATCGCTTCATCAAAACATTTCGAACTTCATTTTTCATTCACAGATATTATTGCATAGGATATTTTAAATATACCTTGGCAACCCTAAAATTTTCATCTCTCCTCTCCCACTTATTTTAGTTCGATTGTAGGCCATTACCTAGCAATTATTCCAACAAAATAGGATTTCTAAGCAGAGAATTCCTAGCCTTCCACATGAAATAGCTTCTCCTAGGATCAAGTATAAACAAGTAGGAAGGAAACTTAGTAAATATTCTACTCTTCAGCAGTCCAGTAAGAATAGCCACCCGAGTTTGAGACATCTCCTATAGAGCAGAAGCTCAAAACATTGTCCATGCACTAGATCATGGCACTCGGCAATTATACAATACATGTATAAGCTAACGCATAGCACGTGCTTCAGTAGTTGGTATGAAAGAAAAGTTAGATTTATTGTGTATAAAAGCCATAATTCCAAGCACCAGCAATAGCACCAGAAACCTTCATAATATATTATTCACCTAAGCAGAAAGAACACAAAAACAGACAAGAACAATTGTAATATTCAAAAAAAAATTTCCCCACTTTAAGTAAAATGGATTCAAGCATCAAATAATAAACCACAACTAGCAAATATAAAAATCATCCTCAGACATATATGCCATCAAAAAGGACAAACAAATTGTCAAGAAACAACCAATGCTCATAAACCTTATAACAACAGCATCTTCACTTGGAATTTTTTAAAATTCCCAAATACAAAATAATGAAGAAATGAACACCAAGCAATATGACCAAACTAAACATTAACTAGGCCCACCAGATGCTATGAGCTGTTCTACCCCTTAAGTGGAGTAAATAAGATGGTAATAATCAACCCATACTTTCATAGAAGAGATGACAAAACGATATCACCACGTTAGATCTTCTCTGGATCACTAGTCTTTCCCTTTCTATTATATTGCACAGGAACTCTGGCATGCAAACTATTCAATAAAACATGATACGACATTTGAATGGAAAAAAAAAAATTGACAATGCAATTTGACGTGAGCAAAACAAACCCCAAATTATGCCCAAAGGTGATAAATGGACCCACTGATGGACATAACTAGGACTTAGAACATATCAAAACCTAGGAAAGGGAAAGTGGCAAATGAAACATAGGTTAACTTATCATTGTAGACTTTGGATTATGGACAATAACAAAGAAAATTATGATTGAAACGTTCTGCATTGTTGACCGTCATACACAAACCAATACTGGACCTCGAAGGAAGAAAACGCAACTAATTATCTCCATTCAGTTTGACACAACTACAGTTATAAGTGTTGCCATCTTTTCCTATGCATCACTAAATCAAGCAGAACTATGTATTCAGATAATAAGTCAAAATCTATGTTTTCCATCATATTAATTTTCAAAACATTCTAAACAAGTTCCAACCAAAATCTTCAAGTTTAACCCACTTCATAGCCTCAAAAAAAAAAAAAACAAGAAATGTAGAAGATGAAAACTGAAACAACTATGTAAAAGATCGTAAAACAACAATTCAATTTCCAAATTCAGTTTTCAAAAATCACAATTTGCGCCCATAGGGAGCATCCAACTATAGGCAGTTTCTAATCAGTTAGCTCTCTCAAGTCCTGTTAAATCTGCCACATGGTTTAATCCCCATTCATTCCTTATTCAATAAATTCTCCTCATAACACAGCATGGTCTTCCAGTTTTGGAATCATAACATGACCCAAACACCATTTGAGCATTAAATTACCGCAAAATATAGAAACAAACTAAAAATAGCAAATTAAACCAAACCCGCAAACCCTAATCTCAATCTAGGCAAACTAAAAATGCTCCACATAAACTTAATCCAACATGAATTCAACAAAATAAATGAGCAGTTATAATGGGAACCCACAATAAAACCCAATTACGTGTAATTATTAAAACCTAATACACAATATGAGACAAAAACACCATGATTATGGGGAAAAAAATAAAGGTTAAAGTTGCAGCCTTTTTAGATGTCATTTTTCATTACCTCGTACAGAGTCTTCTCGTTTGTAAAAGAAGATTGATTCAAATTCTCGTTCAGTTCGTCTTCTACTTGTACTTCTTCTTCTTCTTCTTGCTGTTGACGAGAAACCCTAGATTTCTTTTTCTTGCCCATCTCGGCGCAGCAGCGAGAGAACAATGAGTTGTGTGTTAGAGTGAACAAAGGAAAGGAATGCGGAAAGCGAGTCTTCCGATTTGGACGATCCTTTAAATCAATGCTTTCGCATCTCTCTCGCCCTTCCCGCCCCTTTCGCCATTCTCCTGCCGAGCCAACCTAATACGACATCGTTTTTCATTGGCACTTAATGAAATTTATTTAGGCCTCATTTTTCCTATATTTTTTATTTATTTTTTAAATTTACAAATTTCAAATGAATTTGAAAAAAAAAAAATTTGCATGTTGTGACGTAAACGCGTCTCTTCAATATCTAGATACTAAATAAAATTGAAAAAACTTCTACGAGTAAAATTGTATGAAATATGTGTTAAGAGTGTACGTATATAGAAAAATATTAGAAATAAATAGTTTGTTTCTTAAAGTATTAAGATGCATAAAAATTAGATTTGAATGAGTTATCAATTATTATAGATATCCTTTTTATTGTTTTATTTTTTTAATAGATTATGATTTATCTTAAAAAGATAAATATTTAATTATAAATTTAAGGAATATTCAATGTTTAATTTGATTTCGACCCTTGATAATGCAAATGAAGTAGCTCCCGAGTGAGTGTTAGAATTTTTTCCATATAGATAATTAGTGTTTCTCATTTCTTAATGTGGTTTTGTTATCTCTTAAGAAATTTTGTCATGTTTTTTATTTTTTTCTCTTTTCTTACGTTTTTTCCTTTTTTGTTGTTCATTTTGTTATTGCTTTCCTTTCTCACATTAATGACTTATTTCTTTCTTATCTTGTTATATTATTATTGTAATTCTTTAATTTAAATGCTTTTATCATATGTTATTTCACTTTTGTAATTTTTAGAGCCTCATATTTTCCTTTTATTTTGATACTAACATGTTGTCTTCCTTTTTTTAATTTGAGATTTCATTGTGAATCATCAATTTTTATAAAATTATAGTGTTTTTTATTACTAGTTTTTAAGGAATTTTTTCAATGAATATGAATTAAGGCTTACAGCAGAGGCCAACTGAAAATCTCACAAGGGATCAAGAGAAAAGAATAAAGAGTGAAAAAGGTATATCCCTCTTGGATAAAAAGCGATAAAGAGAAAGGATATATTTGTCTTGTCTCCTAAAGGATAAAGAGAAAGGATATTAACTCACAATGGATAAAGAGACAAGAGGGATACTAAAGAAGTTAATAAAGTAATGAAGGACCATTAAAATATGGAACTCATCAACTTTATCACTAAATCATTAAGTGAGAAACCAATAGGGAATTTAGAAGTTAGCAATAATGAAGTTAATAAAGGAATAGACACAATTCTCATAGTTACAATGACTGGAGTATACTGAGTTAATGCTTAATTCAATCATTTTTTTTTGGTATCATATACTCTATAAATAAATAAAAGATGTATTGTGGTGCCTAGATTTGAGGCCCTTTTTCATGTAATGGAGTCTTTCTTGTAGTTATCACTATTACATTGGTAGTATCCCAAAGAAATGTAGGTCGATTAATTATCAAAGGATCTAATGGTTCAAGATTATACATTGATATTAACTCTTCAAAAAGGAAAGCAGACACCACATGACATTAATCAAGAAAGGACAAAGATTTAAAATGAAGGCAAGGAGTGGCCTAATTTAGGTCTTTAGAGGCCCAATCCATCCTCACCCATCAAAGATTAGGTTCAAAAGTTAAGTATGACCCTAAGAAAGACGTTAGGCACTTTGACCACTCAGGTATTAACCCAAACTCTTTTTCTAAATCCTAGGTTTGCTTTTAATTACTAGTTTTTATTAATTATTTCTCTTACTTATCATCCTATGTCATTCACGTAACATACACACAACCATTCATCATATGTATAAAAATGTGGTACAAAATAAAGAATACAATTTAGGGGAAGACGATATATAGCTAAATGATGGGATAAGATGCAAATTAGGTAGAAACTAATAAAAGCATAATAGAGATAATCACCTAATTCTATAAATAAACATGAAATAAAAAGGGATTAGTAAGACTAAAACACATAAGGTGTCCATACAAACATGAGAGAAAGGCTACATAAAGTAAAAAGGTTTTGTGCATATTTCCCTTCTAAGTAAGCATATAATCAAAACTTAGGTAAATTAGCTACCATCATACAAACAAACTTAAGAATCAAATTATGAAAATGTGGGCTTGTTTACAAGTTATACCATAAAAATAATAATAAAAGAATAATAACAATGCAAAGTATATGGAATAAAACTTTATGTTGTAAGAAAAATATAGAAATGGTATATGACAGACATAAACTAGTTTATGCAAATATCAAAAGTCTTTCTAGGCTCACATAAATGGTTTGATAAACCTCTCTTTGGTATAAAGAAGGGAGCAAGAAGGGAGGTTTGAAAAGGGTTTCTATTTTGAAGGTGTGTACACAAATCACACAAGTGGTTGTGCAAACATCCATAAAGGTTGTCTAAACCAAAATATGGATTGCATAGAAAACTTCCTTTAATATGAATAGGATTCTAAAAATTTGACAAGAGAAAGAAAATAAGAAAAACAAGAGGGGGAGAAAATAGGAAAAAAGAAAAGAGAAAGAGAATAAAAAAAAAAAAAAAGAATCATAGGTCACTAACCTTATTGGCTTCATCAATCATCATTTTAGAACTCATAGGGAGTTTTATAAATTAGTAAACATAGCATATCAATTAGAAGAGTAAGTAAAACTCAATAAAGATGGCTTAAAAGAAATAAGAAAGATGTATATTCTACATAGGCAATTTGGCATTTACATAAACCCCTAATAATAAAAGTGTCTAGGCAAACATCTTTCTTAGGATTCCCTTTAAAAAATAAATGAAATAAGTGATGCTAAAAGGAGAATTCTTATAGAGATGAATACTATGGATCATCAAGTTTGCTTTGCCTCAAACGCTACCTTTAGTGAGTTTTTCTTTTAAAACATGCTTTAAGACCAAGGTTTAGACTAGAAAAATTGGATTTTTCTCTATCTTTTCTCTTAATTTTTTATTCTCTTGTAATTTCTTCAATAATTGTTTTAAACCACAAAAGAGAAAATGCTTCAATTCATAAACCTCCTAAAAACTTGAATTAGGATTTTTGAGAGAAATTCTATCATAAATTTTAGGGGTATAATTATTTGCATAAAAACAGAAAGTTTTGGACTTAAAATCTTATAATTAACTAGTTTATGCAAACTAGACTATGTTTGTGCAAACATCTTTAAATGTTTGTGTTAGATTAGGTTAGTCAAACCTAAGTCAAAACTCTCTTTTGATCTTGACAATATAGATTGAAACGTTCTAACATCTTATCTAAGTGTTTTAGATGTAAAAGTAAAGTTTGAATCTCATTAGAAGTTGAATTGAGAAAGAATCAAAATTGTTTCATAAATCGTGATCGCTCCTAACAAATAGTGGTTGTTATTCAAAAAAAAGTAAGGCATAATTTGCATAATTTATCCAATTTGATTCACAATATTAGTTGCGATAGGAATTGTGATCACTACATCAAATGGTCTTGAAGCGATTTTAAGCATCCAGTCAAACCAAGCCACGTGTCATACGATTCATTGAAGGTCTAAAAATTCCAACAGCAAGTTCCCTAGTAGCGACAATGATTGGCCAAGATCCAAAATCTAAAACTCGAGTTTGATTTGCAGTGAACAATATCACTTAGGTTAGCCAGCGCAACCCTAGTAGTGCCCACAATAAATTGATAGCGCCTGTGATGTTCAACCCTTCTTAAAGGGATCTAACGGCTAGATATTTGGAAAAGTCATTGTTGAAGTGTCATGTGTAACTAGTCGTTAAACATAATTGAAGATCTCAACTGTGAATGAGTAGAATAAAGAGCGAAACATGAATCGCGACCTCTACTTCTCTGCCTCAACCACAACTTTTGTCTAACAAGCATTAAATACAAGATTTTGCCACCAACATTGGAGATATAGAGATAGTTTTATTTCTAATGGCTCTTTGGTAGGCGTAACCTATAAATACTCCACCTAATTATCTTAAATGTAAGAGAATAACATTTAATATAGTCAAAATCTTGCAAATTGAATTTTTAACTCTCTCTTTCTAGAGCTAAGCCTCAAAGACCAAATCATGCATACATGTATACCAAGAGGCATGCACAAAAGCACATAGATAAAAACTTTGGTTCTACTCCTTACCCGTCTTGCACATGTATGCATTCACATAGAAAAAATGTGACAAGGTCCCTTACTCACATAAAGGTTGCTCATAGGAAAAAAAAGCTTTAGATATACTTATTGTATCCAAAGACCACCCCTTATGAGATATGGACTTGGTTTCAGCAAGGCCTCATCTTCCACATCTCTCTTCTTATCTTCATTTGAGCCTCTACACCTCAAACTACTAGTATAGAGATGATTGAGAAGAAAAGTGCTCTAAACATAAAACCTTTTATGCCTAAAGATAAAGGAAAAGCTTTCCAAAGCTCTAGAGTTAAGCTTCAAAAAGCAAATCATGCATATATGTATGCCAAAAGGCATGCACAATAGCACACATATAAAAACTTCTCTTCTACTCTTCACCACTCTTGCACATACATGCATTCACATAGTTAAAATGTGAGAAAGCCTCTTACTCACACAAAAGTTGCTCATAGGAAAATGACTTATGAGTCTAAACTCCAATGTCATTATTGCATGAAGTATGGGCACATTAATGTCTTTTGCTACATTAGAAGGGCACATCTCAAATTAGAGGACCCTTCTAAGCTTAACCCCCAAGGACCTAAGTATGTTTAGGTATCTAAAAATAGGTGAAATGTTTTTATTTTATGGGAATGCTTGGAAGCCACCAAGGAGGATAATGATTAGCATGTGGATAGTGGGTGCTCAAAACACATGACTGAAAAATAAGAAGCTAATCATAACCCCTTAAAGAGAAGGATGATGAAAATATCACATTTGGGAGTAATGCTAATTAATTGACATTTGAATTATTGGTAAGAAAGATTATTTTCTCACTAACAATGTTCTTTTAGTTGAGAGTTTGAAACATAATTTGTTAAGTGTAAGTCAATTAAGTGATAAAGGTAATAATAAAGTCACCTTTGACCCTAGAAAATGTCGAGTTACCACCTTGGTGGATAAAAAGGTAGTCTTTAAGAGTGAAAGGGAAAGCAATACCTACCTAATTGACTTAAACAATTTAGCTAACTAATCCTTTAAGTGTTTTGTTTCTATTAGCAATGAATCTTGGCTTTAGCATATAAGACTTAAACGTGCTAGCATAGAGCTTCTACAATATCAATCAAAAGGAGAGCTAGTAAAAGGTCTTTCAAAACTCAAGTTCACAAAGGATAAGATATGTGGACCTTGTCAAATGGGAAAATAGCACCAAATATCCTACAAAGCAAAAATGTTGTGACTTTGAGAAGTTGAAGCTAAACTCAACACCTAAGAAAAATATGATTGATCTTAATGATCATAAGCCACTACAAGACGAAGAGTAAGCTCAACCCCAATAATAAGAGAACCAAGTTCAAAAACTCCCAAAGAATGGAGATATTCCAAGGATCATACTAAAGATCTAATCATTAGTGAAACATGCAAGAGAGTAAGTACTAGAGCTCAATTGTTATCTTTGTATAATAATCTTGCTTTTGTTTCTCAAATTAAGCCAAACTCAATTAATGATGAGAGTTAGGTGATTACTATACGAAAGGAACTCACCAATTTGAGAGAAACAAAGTTTAGAAACTTATCCCTCAACCTAAGGAACACCCGATTGTAGGTTGTAAATGGGTGTTTAGGAACAAGTTAGACGAACAAGATTTCATCATAAGAAACAAAGCTAGATTGATTGCAAAAGAATATAACCAAAAGGAATGCATTCACTATGATGAAATATTTTCCCCATGGTAAGATTAAAGGCCATTAGAATTCTTTTAGTATTTGCATGTCATATGAACTTTAAATTTTTTTCAAATGGATATGAAAAGTGCTTTTTTGAATGGTTTTCTTGAGGAGGAAGTTTATTTTGAACAACCTTCAGGTTTT
>CATIWR010097769.1:0-27220 GCA_949677035.1 Omphalea diandra | reverse complement strand
AAAAATAATGTGACTCAAAACTAAGAGGTTGTTCAACATAAACTTCCTTCTTAATGATTCAATTCAAAAATGCACTTTTAAAATCCATTTGAAAAAGCTTAAAATTCATGTGGCATGCAAAAGCTAAAAGTATCCTAATGGTCTCTAATCTTGCAACGGGGGCAAAAGTCTCATCATAATCTATGCCTTCCTCTTGGTTGTATCCCTTAGCAGCTAATCTAGCTTTATTCCTTGCTCATCTAACTTGTTCCTAAACACCTTTTGCAACCTACAATGGAGTGTTCTTTAGGCTTAAGGGCAAGTTCCCATACCTTATTTCTCTTAAATTGGTTGAGTTCCTCTTGCATAGCAAACACCTAACTCTCATCATTAAGAGCCTCATCAATTGATTTTGGCTCAAGTTTAGAAACAAAGGCAAGATTATTATCTAAAGGATGAAGTTGTGATCTAGTACTTACACCCCTGGGGGTATCACCAATGATCAAGTCCTTAGGGTGATATTTGGAAAATCTCTAATCTTTTGGTAGATCTTGGCTTAGCTCATCTCTTTCTTGATGTTGTGGCTCCTCATCATCTTTTGATGATTCACCTCCTTGCTTGCTTTTATCCTCTCTTCTTGCGGTGTCTTCCAATTCCAACTTTTCAAAATCACCTACAAGATCATCAATAAAAACACATTTTCCAAGATCAAGTTTACTAGATTCATCAAAGACAACATTCATAAGCTCTTTAACTACTATTGAACTTTTGTTAAAGACTCTATATGCCTTGCTAGAGGTGGAATAGCCTAAGAATATTCCGTCATTGGTCTTAAAGTCAAATTTCCCAAGATTATCCTTGGTATTTAAAATATAGCATTTACATCCAAATACTCTTAGTATGATATCTTGGGTTTTCTACCATTCCATAGCTTATAAGAAGTTTTATTGAGAATGTGTCTTTTAAAAACTCTATTTGTTATATAACACGAAATATTAATAGCTTTGGCCCAAAAGTAATTCGGTAAAGAATATTCATTGAGCATGGTCCTAGCCTTTTCTACAAGTGTTCTATTTTTTCTCTCTACAACACTATTTTGTTGTGGTGTTTTAAAAGTTGAAAAATTATGAAAAACTCAATTATTCGAACAATAAGTTACAAAAGACTCATTTTGAAATTCCTTTTCATGGTCACTTCTAATAGAGGAAATGAAGTAACCTTTTTCATTTTGAACTTTTTTTGCAAAACTTTTGAAAGCATAAAAAATATCACTCTTATGAGCTAAAAATGATACCCAAGTAAACCTAGAGTAATCATTAACTAGGACTAGTGCAAAATGCTTTCCACCTAAGCTAGCACTCATTAGTAGGTCTTATCAAGTCCATATGAACTAGTTGAAGAGGTCTAGAAGAACTTACAACATTTTTTGCTTTATGGGAGGCTTGATGTTGTTTCTCCATTTGGCCAGGACCACATTTCTTATCTTTTGTGAAATTTAGCTTAGGACGACCTTCCACTAACTTTCCTTTAGATAGGCTTTGAAGAAGATCCATGCTTGCATGTCCAAGCCTTTTATGCCATAACTAAGCTTCATTGCTTAAAGACATAAGACACTTAAAAGATTGGTTAGCCAAATTGTCTAAGTTAAATGAGTAGGTATTGTCTTTCCTTTCACCCTTGAAAATAACCTCATCATCCGCTAATGTGGTGACTCGACATTCCCTAGTATCAAAGGTGAATTTATTACCATTGTCACACAATTGACTTATACTCAACAAATTATGTTGTAAGCCACTAACTAATAAGAGATTATCAATTAATGAACAACCATTCTTACTAATAGTTCCAATGCTAATTACCTTACCCTTGGTATTGTTACCAAATGTGATGTCTCCACTTTCTTTTTCCTTCAATGCCATGAATAGCTTTCTATTTCTAGTCATATGCTTGGAACATCCACTATCCACATTCTAATTACTTGATTTGGTGGCTGCCACACTCCCATACACAATAAAAGTGAGCCACCTTTTCTTAAATACCCAAGCATACTTGGGTCCTAGGAGGTTAGGAGTTAAAGGGTCCTCTAATTTGAGGTGAGCCTTTCTAATAAAATAATGAATGTTAACATGCCCAAATTTCATGCAATAATGGCATTGGAGTTTAGACTTGTGAGTCTTTCTCCTATGCATAAATTTAATATGAGTAGGAGGCTTTTTCATACCTTGATTATGTGAATGCTTGCATGTGCATATATGATGAGAAGTAGTAAAGAATTGTTTATGAAAGTGAACATGCTTTTTGTTGTACATGTAGGTATGGTTAGCTCTTTGAGTCTTAGCTTTTGAGTTTTGAGGAGCCTTTCCTTTGGCCTTAGGCTTAGGAGGATTAGTGTTAGGAGCACTTTTCTCTCCAATTATCTTAACACTTGAGGTTTGAGGTTCAGATGATCTAACAAATGTTGTATGTGATGATGAGGAGGCTCCATTGAAGCCTAGACCATATCTAATCAATAGTGGTCTTTGAGACACAATCGATGTGTCTAAGGCTTTTTTTCCTTTGTGAAACTTAAAGATTGAGCTTCTAAGCTCAATGACTTCTCCTTTTAGAGAGTCATTCTCTTTTCTCAATGAAGCCAATGAAGAAGATGACGTAGAAAGATTTTCCACAGATTTTTGGAGCTCATCATTTGATGCTCTCAATTCGCTTGCAAGGTGATTGAGGGATTTATAGTCATCCTCTAATTTTTGACATTTTCTCTTGTAAGACTTCATTTGTGACTTGTGTTTGTCACATCTCATAGTAAGAGCCTCTAGAAGCTCTTCATCTATCTCATCTAAATCATCTAAATCTGAATGAGAATGGGAAGAAGCTTACCTCATTCGGAGAATCTTCTTATGCCATGAAACAAATGTTGGCAACTTCTCCTTCTTCTTCATCTTCACTTGAGCTGTCATCCTAAGTGGCTGAAAAACTCTCATTCTTCTCCTCCTTCTCCCATTTCTTCTTCTTTTTTATTTTGGGACAATCATATTTGTTGTGGCTTTGCTTGCCACACTCATAGCAAGTGACTTGATTGGATCTCTCTCTAGGATTAGGAGTTTTCTTCTTGAAGCTTCTTCTTTCTTTTCTTTTTTAATAAACTGCTTTGTCCTTTTTTAGAGCATTGCTAGCTCCTCTTCTTCTTTGTCACTTTCTTTATCACTAGAGGTAGTTTCTACCTCCTTCTCTTTTATTGAGAATTTGAGTGCCAAGATTCTTCTTTTTTTTTTTTTTTTCTAGTTTATCTCCTTGGCCTTTTAATTTTTTCATTTGCTCATCCTTTTATAAGGCTAACTCATGAGTTAAGAGTTTGCCTATCAACATATCCGTTAGAACCTTTCCAATCTCTAGATTGGACTCTTGGATGCTGCATACTTTTGCACCAAACTTATCTAATAGAAGAGTTTTAAGGATTTTTATATTTACCTCATAGCTGGTGAGAGTCCTTCCGAATTTCTTCATGCTTGTGACAATGGATATGAGTCTATTCATCATTTCGGTGATGCTTTTGTGGTCCTTCATCATGAAGAGCTCCCATTCCATCACGTACATCTTCAAACGGCTTGATTTAACCAGTGTTGTGCCTTCATGATAGTTCTCAAGAGTGTTCCAAATGGCATGTGTTATTTGGCAATATTGCACTCTTTCAATCTGTTCCCTATAGAGAGAGCTTAAAATAATGGCCATTGTTCTCTTATTTTTGCTATTTGATCTCCCATGAGCTTCAACCCAATCTTCCCTTAGAATAAGTTCTTCAATTCCATCCACTACTTTAGTGGGTGGCTTCCATTATTTAACAACTACGTCCTAAAGGTCCACCACATCTATATCAAGGTAAATTTCCATCGTATACTTCCAGTGAGTATAGTCGGATCTTCAAAGTGGGGCTTGAGGTGTGAGTGGATTCCCTCTTTTGCCATGAACTTTGCTCACCCAATTAAGGCTTGTATGTGAGACATGACTCTGATACCACTTGTTGGCCTTAGGCACTAAGAAGGGGGGTTGAATTGGTGTATATAAAAAAATTAGATGAGGATAAAGAGAAAGAATAGAAGAGAAGACATACGATTTATAGTGGTTCGGGTATAATCAACCCTATGTCCACTCCCCCAATTTTTTGCAATTGGGTGTTCCACTAACTCAGAATGGTGTTTCTAAGCTCACACCTAACTTTTACACTTTGTGTTTTCAAGGCTCACACAACAATCTTTACACTTTGTGTTTTCAAGGCTCACACAATAACCTCTCTTACAAGTGTTTTCTAAGGATCACACTAAAGCCTTTCTTAAGTGTTTTCACATGCTCACACTAAAACCTTTCTTACAATTGGTGTTTAATGCTCACACCCAACAATTACAATCTCATAATGAATAGAAAGAATGAATGGCAAAAGTGTAAGAGTTTTGTTACAAGTTAATGAATTCTCTTGCATTTATATATGTTTGGTGGAGTATTTATAGCCCATGCCCACTAAAGAGACGTTACACTAAGATGCTCATTAAATCTCCAAATCATGCTCGGTAGATTCTGCATTAATTGCATGATATGCGAGAGTCGTGATTGCTACTGGTCATTCGCATTCCCTAAATCCAAATTTTCATATGGGAGCCAAAAATTGTGACGAAAAACTCCATTTGTGTTTGACGGCTAGTCCATGTGGCAAATCCCTATTGGTCCATTAGAAAAATATAGTCGTTGCACTCTAATTGCCCACAAGAGTCGCGGTCATGATTATTCCTTGTGCAGGGCGCGACTCAGGACGCAAATTCTTTTGTTTGAAAGATAATATTCTTCTTATTGAATCACAATCACTTCCCATAATGTTGCTCTCACGAATTTTATTTTCCAACGGATACCTGAGACACTTGGCATGCTATGATTATGGAATTGGTTCCCTCTTTAATCACTTTGAAAGTCATGATCGCAACTGAGGCGTGACACATATAGCGAATTCATCTGTGACTTTGACACTCCTATCTTTGGATGAGTCGTGACAACGATGATGTTTGTGAATCCCTCTAGTTGAGTTTCACCCTATCTTTGAACTAGGTCGCGATCGTGAATTACAGACGATTGACTGCGAATTTGGATGAACTTTGCCTTCTTGAAGATTATGAACTCCATCCAACTTCTACTAGAAATCTATCTTATATCTACAAAACAACACTTAATTGAAATATTAGTATTGATCAATCTTCTTTGTTAAGATCAAAAGAGCAAAATGGAAGTCTTAATCTTAAAGATTGAAATTTGCACTCTAATTCGCAATCATGAAGCAGAAGCTCGTGACCGTTATCCTCCAAAGAGTTGAATGAATCTTATACAAACGATTTCGCAGTGAATGTGATGTCTATAGTCACAACTTTGACTTTTGCATTCACTTAGAGGGAACTAAATCTTCAACTAGATCATGCTAGTATCCCAAAGAATCGTTGGAAGATCAAATTTCATGATAGAGAAAGAATTGTATGATCACGAGTTTGATGAAGCAACTTCTCCATTCAAGCAGACGATTTCGCGATGAACATCTAGTCTAAAGAGGAAATTAGCGATCGTGACTTTCATTATTGCTGAAGAAATGACTATTTTTTCAGAGAAACCAATGGTTAAATGCCACATGGACTAGATGTTAGATAAAAATGGGGTTATAAATGAATTTCGCGATAGCGAATGAAGGTCTCAATCATGAATTTCATCTGACAAGCAATAAATACAGGATCTGCCTCGCATATTTTAGAGATTTAGAAATAGTTTTATTTGTAACATCTCTTTGGTGGTTGTAGCCTATAAATGCACTACCAAATGGACTTGAATAAAAAAGAATAACATTCATTATAGCAAAACTCTTGTAATTTCATTTCTCAACTTTTAAGCTTTCAATTCTTATAAATGTGTTATTGTTGTTTGGTGTGAGCATTGAACACTAGTGGGTTTAGGTTTAATAATGAGCCTTTGTAATAGAAAACTCTTATTTGGATTTTAGAGTGAGCCTTAGAAAAATCTTGTATAGGTTAAAAGTTAACCTTGTGAAACATTAGTGAGATTGTGTGTGAGCCTTGTAAAAATACAAGTTATAAAGTTAGGTGTGAGCTCTAAAACACCATTAAAGAATAGTGAAACACCTAATTAGAAGAATAAAAAGGTGGATGTAGGGTTGGTTAATACTCGAACCACTATAAAACCTTGTGTGTTCTATTCTCATTTTATTCCTTTTATTTCTTGTTTAACAATCCTTCCCTCTAAAATTTAAAATGTCCCCCTGATTTAACCCCCTCCCCCCCTCCCCTTTTTGGTGCACAAGGGTCTACACATAAGGTGCCAAAGGGATAGATTTAAAGGACATTTGACTAAGGACATAGACTATAATAAAAAAGGTTTTTGCCTAATAAGAGATTAATAAATTTACTTATACCAACATTGACATAACGATTTTGAAAACTTATAAGTCCATATTTTTATGATACTATTTTATTACAAAGCTTTAAGAATAGTTAGTTATCTAGCTAAAAAAATAGTTAGTTATCTAGCTATACCTTTTGTTTTACAAAACTCCTAAACTGCTCCAGATAGATACTTATAACCTTGACTAATGCTTAATGACAATCCTTTGATCTAATTTAATCTCTACCAAATTAATGTATCATTTAAAGTAATTTATACTTCTCACTTATGAGAGCTAAAGAAAACATGTTCGATCAAGTAACTACCCTAAGTGTGATGGATATGCCAAGAGCATGATAAGATGCAGTTATAGCCATGGATGAGACTAGTGTGAAATTAAAGTAAGGGGATGAGTAATACATCAAAATATAATGTAAACTTGAATAGGCAGTATGTTAAGGATCATAGGTTGGGGTACTTGGTATTTGAACCTCCTCCAAATGAAACATCTTTATTTACACCATGAAGTAAGGAAGGGGCTAAGTTATCCATGCGGAAGGCTAACCAAACTCTCTCAAGATTATGAAGGGAAAATGATTTAAATCTTATTGTTTGGAACAAGAATCAATTGTGTGAAATGAATTTAATTGAAGAAAGTCTTAAATGTATTTGTAGAATCCCAACCCCTTGATTCGTAAGAACCTATATAACCTAAAGTATTATCGATTAAGACCCTATAAATATTAATAATCAAAGAACTAAGGTGCAGGAAAGAAGGTTTAAATGCCATACTCAAGATAGAAAGAAGGTGACTGATAAGTCTAGGTTGATCTCCACAAGATGGCCTTGATAAGTTCTAAAAAGTTCAATAAAGAACCAAAGAAAGAAAAGCTCATAAAAATCTGTTAATTAATTAATTAATAAATAAATTCATTTATCTCTTAAACATGGCTTATATACTACTAAACACACTTATAATCCTATTTGATAGTCCTTAATAACTTCCTAAATAAATTAGCAAAAAAAAAAAAAAGGAAAACTAGTTCCATATATAATAGGAACTAGTTTTAAGCTAAGAAATAAAGTCCTAAACTAAAAATGAAACTTAGTAATAACCCTAAAAGTAATAAAAAACTCTCCCCTCTTTTAGAAACACTCAACATTTGTCTGTCACAAGAAAAATAAGCCTAATTCATATGGGTTTAGTAAATGCTCAAAATCAGCCCAAAATAGACAAGTAGAAGGCATCTTTTATTCTTGCAAGTTCTTGGTACTTATGCTTTTTCCTTATGTAGCCCTTTATCTTAAATAATATGTATGATCTTCAAGTAATTGTCCAAGCCCAAATCATGCCTATTATCCTACCTTGATGCAATAAAAGCCTAAGTCTCTTATTCTAGCTCATTGAGTTCATTTCTCATCTAATAGGGCCTCCATTGATGTGTAAAAGATCTCTTAAAGCTTTATTAGCATCTTCATGGTTACCCTCATCATTCTCTCTCTCTTTAAAAGGATTCATCCTCAAATCAATTTCATCAACATCAAAAGGAGAAAGATTAAAAATATTAAAGGTAGCACCAACATTATAATCACTAGAAAGATCTAATTTGAAGGCATTGTCATTAATCTTTTTAATTAGTTGTAATGGACCATCACCTCTAGGTAGTAATTTACAATGCCTTTACATAAGAAACCTCTATTTACGTATATGCACCCAAACACAATCACCATATTCAAACACAACTTTCTTTCGCCCTTTGTTAGTTTGGGTCGCTTTCATTCTTTTCTTAATGTTTTATCATACCTTCTTATGGAATTTTCTAACAAATTTAGCCTTTTATTTTCCATTTAAATCAACATGCTTTTGAATAGGTAAAGGTGATAAATCCAAAAGGGTTAATGGATTAAACCCATACATAATCTCAAAAAGTGAAAATTTAGTAGTAGAATGAACACTCCTATTAATTTTTCAAGTTCATCCTAAAAATGGAAAGTTATTCCTATTTACTACTTCAATTTATCCATTTGTTTGTGGATGACATATAATAGAAAATAACAATTTAGTACCAAGTTTATTCCATAAAGTTTTTTAAAAATAGCTTAAGAACTTAGTATCCCTACCAAAAATAATATTTTGAGGCATATCATGTAGACACATAGCCTCACAAAATAACAAATTAGCAATATGTGTTACATCATCAGTTTTATAACAAGGCATGGAATGTTCCATTTTAGAAAACTGATCAACAACATCATATATAGAATCCTTACCCTTTTTAGATATAGATAAACCTAAAATAAAGACCATAAAAACATGTACCTAAGGTTCACTAGGAATGGCTAAAGTGGTGTATAAGCCACGAGCTTGAATTTTAAGCCCAAATTGTTTACATGTAACACATCTTTCACAAATTCTAATTATATCTCTCCTCAAATAAGGCCAAAAGAAATGTTTGTTGAAAACATCCAAAGTCTTGGAAATACCAAAATGTTCCATTAAACCTTCTCCATGAGCTTCCTTAACTAGCAACTCATGCAACAAACTATTAGGCACACATAATTTATTTTCTTTAAACAAATAACCACTATGCCTATAGAACTTGCCAAATACAACATTCTCGCATGTGTTAGACACACTTGGAAAATTAGTATCATTAACATATAAATCCTTAATGTACTCAAATCCTAATAATTATGCATTTAAAGTAAAAAGAAGCACATATCTCCTAGACAATGCATCAACACTATGTTATCTTTGCCTTGCTTATGCTTGATTACATATGAAAAAGGTCTCAATAACTTCTACCCATTTAGCATGTCATTTATTAAACTTACCTTGACTTCTCAAATGCTTCAATGATTCATGGCTGATATGGATGACAAACTCTTTGGGCCAAAGATAGTGTTGCCAAGTCTCCAATGCTCTAACTGATGCATATAATTGTTTATCATAGGTTTAATAAATTAGGGCAACTCCATAAAATTCCTCACTAAAATATGCAGTGGGATGATTCTCTTGCATTAGTACAACTCCAATTCCCAAACCTAAGGCATCACATTCAATATCAAAAGTATTAATAGAGTTAGGTAAAACATATAAAGGTGCATAAATTAACTTTTCTTTAATCAAATTAAAGCCTTTTCTTGCTCTTTTTCCTTATGTAATCTAACACTTTTCTTTATAATTTTAGTTAACGGTGGTGCTATGGAACTAAAATCCTTTACAAACCTTTGATCAAAGCTATCCAAACCATGAAAACTCCTTATTTCACTAATAATTTTAGGTGTAAGCCAATCTTTGATGACCTTTACCTTTTTTTCATTAACCTATATTCCATTAGCATTCACAATAAAACTAAGAAACATAAGTGAATTTGTATAAAGAGAACACTTCTTAGGATTAGTAAAGATCCTTTCTTTTCTCAAAATTTTAAAAATAAAATTTAAATGCTCTACATGCTCTTATAAACTCCTACCATAAATTAATATGTCATCAAAATATGCAACTATAAACTTACCATGAATGCATGCAAAGCATGGTTCATTACTCTCATGAAAGTACTAGATGCATTAGTTAATCTAAGAGGCATAACTAATCATTGATAAAAACCATATTTTATTTGAAAGGAAATTTCCATTCATCACCCTCTCACATCCTAATTTGATGGTAGCTACTTTTAAAACATGTTAGAACCATGTAACTCATCAAACATATCATCTAGCATAGGTATGGGATGTCTATATTTTATAATGATCTTATTGATAGCATGATAATCCACACACATTCGCCATGAACCATCTTTCTTAGTAACTAGGAGCATAAGAATCACACATGTATTTATGCTTTCACCTACGTACCTTTTCTCCATGAGTTCTTAGACTTTGCTTTGAAGCTCCTTCATATTTTTGAGTTTACTCCTATATGTGGGTCTATTTAGAATGTTAGTATTAGTTTTAAACTCAATTTAATGTTCCACCCTCGAATAGGTGGTGGGCCATTTAGTATATCTTCAGGAAATAAATCATTATATTCCTACAAGAGAGATACAACAACATTAGGCAAAGAAGAGTTAAGCTCATTAGTGTTTAAGTAGTCATTCTTGTATATAAGTGCTATCATTAGCCTGTTAGAAAAGAATGCCTTGTCTTTTGCATAAAAACTCTTTTATTTTCTCTTTTTCTTTTCGTGCACCTATTTTTCACTTTCTCTCTCTTTTTCACTTTCTTTCTTTCCTTTTCTTGCATTTTCTCTCTTTTTCACTCATTTGGCCCTTATTTTTCTTTTTTCTTTTTCACATTTAGCCTTATCGACTTTTTTCTCTTAATCTCTCTCTGTAACTATAATTGATCCTCATAAACCTCCTTAGGTGTTAAAGATACAAGAGTGATTGATTTTTCCTTCATTATAAAAAAAAAAATATATATCTACTTGTGAATCCATCATGTATAGCCCTCCTATCATATTTCCATGAATGCTCAAATAAGAAATGACTAGCATGCACAGTTACTATGTCATATAAAACATCATCTTTATATCCAACTATTACAAAAGACACTAACACTTGTCTATTCACCTTCATTTTCATTCTCTCATTAAACCATTGAAGTTTAAAAGAATTAGGGTATTTTAAAGTACTAAGGCCTAATTTATCAACCAAATTAGTACTAGCCACATTAGTGTAACTCCCCCAATTTATTGTCATGCTACAAATCTTACCATTTATAAGTAACCTAGTATGAAAGAAGTTTTCCCTTTGCTGCTCATCTTCTTCAGCTAGAATGTTTAGGGCTCACCCTAATTTCCCCTTCATGGGATATGTTAATGTGTCTTCATCATTTTTAAGGGGTGCCATACCATCATTGTCATCATTACTATCAAATTTGGACTCCACTTCTCCATTGCCTCTCATGATTATGGTTCTTTTATATGGACATTTTGAAGCAAAATGGCCTATACCTAAACACTAAAGGTATTTAATATCATAGTTTCTAGAAGATTGGCATTCAGGTTTACCTTTAGGATTATTTGTTGCCTTTGTAACCCCTTAATCCTCCTCCACATTTGTTTGAACCATGGCAACCTCTATTTCTTTATGATAATCCTCAATACTTTTAAATCCTTATTTAAGCCCTTAAAGCTTTTGGTACAAATCTTAATAGTAATGTTAAGGTATAAATCATTTCCTCATAATGGCCTTCATCTCCTCCCCAGACCCAACTAGTCTTTCTCGTTTTCATCTTCAGCTCAAAACAAGTTGATCCCACCATATGATAACACATTTAGTAAACTCTATGTTTTTAAGCTTTACTTTCTTCTCTTCAAAATAGTTACCTGCTTCTCCCATTCCAAGGTATAACTCTGGATCATTCTTGCCCTGGAAAGAAGGAATCTTCATTTTGATACTCCTTAAGTTGAAGTTTCTTCTATCTTATGTTGGACTCCATCTATCTTCTTTATTTTTTTTAAATATATTTATCATTATCTTCTTCTTTAACTCTTAGTTTTTATATTATTTGTCTTTAACATTCTCTTAGTTGTCTTCTTTTAATTTAACAATGTTTTCTTCTTGTATGCCCATTTTTTCTGGGATGTCTCCTACCATCATGTTAAATTGTTCAAATTGATTAAACATGGCTTGTAGTATGAATTGGAAATGCATCTCCTCCTTTTCAATTACTTTTTTTTAATCATTTTTTTCTCCATGATTGAAATCTATAAGAATGTTAGAATATAACCTCACAACACTCCTTCACGCATTTCTCTCAATTAATGACACTCATGCTTGTGTTTGCACACAATTTGGCTTTTACCCTCTAATTTGCTCACCACATAACCTTTTACCTCTCAATTTCTTCCTTTTGGTTCTTAAAGAAACTAATTAAACAAATAAATTTAATTATGTATGGCACTTGAAACTAAACAAACCAAATCACTAAATCAAGGAAATGGATTATTTTGAAGGTTTAAGAAAAAATTCAAATATGGTTGTAATATGGAAAGTAAGAATTGAACTACTAATTGGACTTTTGAATGGAATATATGGTGATGAAATTGAGTTCAAATAAAGATTAAAAGTCTAAATTATGATGAAAACACTTAACAATATTAAACTTAAGCTATTAATGCAAAATATAACATAATTGCACTAAACTAAATTTTTATGGAAAACTAAATTTGTTTGCTTCCTTATTTTTATTCTTTCTTTTTTTTTTCTTTTTTCATTACTTTATATGACTAATATAAATGTGAATAATGAAAAGAGGATGTAAGAATTTAAAAGAAAAGGAATTTGGCCACCATATAAATTGCGATTGATTTATTTGGCCAAACTAATAAACACAATGCAATAATAAGGAATTGGAGAAATGAAGATATGCAACCTATTTAAAACTTTGACTTTGATACCAAATGATATGAATCTTGATGTTTGAAATAAGAATCAATCATGTAGAATGAATTTACCCAAGAAAGTCTAAAATAGATTTGTAGAAACTCAATCCCTTAATTAGCAAGAACTTGTAGAACCTAAGGTATTATCAAACTAAAACCTTATGAATATCAAGAATCAAAGAACGAAAAGTGTAAGAAAGAAGGTTTAGTCACCATAGTTAAGATAGAAAGAAGGTGAGTGATAAGTTTAAGTTGAACACTATAACACAACCTTTATAAGTTCTAAAAAGTTCAATGAAGAACTAAAGAAAAAAAAGCTCACAAAAATATGTTATTCAATTGATTAATAAATAAATTCATTTCTCCTTTATACGTGGCTTACATATATTACTAAACATGCTTATAATCCTATTTGTAATAAGAAAAATAGTCCTAAATAACTTTCTAAATAGATTACCAAAAGAAAAAAATGGAAAACTAGTTCCATATAGAATAGGAAAATAAGTTTTAAGCTAATTAGGAAACAAAGTTCTAAACCAAAAAGAAAATTTAATAACACCCATAATAAGGAGCCAAAACAAGTTTTGCTCTTCTAGAAACACTTTAAATTCATCTATCATAAGAAAAATAATCCCAATTCATATGGACTTTACTAAATGCTCAAAATCAACCTAAAATAAACAAGTAGAAGGCCTTCTTTGTTCTTATAAGTTCTTAGTCCATCTTCTTATTCCTTAGGCAACTTATTAGCGTGGATAATATGTATGATCTTCAAGTAGTTATCCAAGGCAAAATCGTGCTTGTTAGCCTACCTTATAGGAATAAAAGCCCAACTCTCTTATACTAGCCCATTAAGTGCATTTATTAGCTTTTTTACATTAACTTTTGTAATAAGGCCTCTATCGATGTACAAAAGGTCTCTTAAGGCTTTATTAGCATCTCCATAGCTGTCTTTATCAATAAAGTAGTAAAATACTTAAATAAAAATAATAATAATCCATAAAGTAGTAAAATACTCAAATAAAAATAATAATCATCCATAAAGTAGAAGAGAATTAAAGGAGTCACTGGCTTTATAAGTGTTTCCTTCTCACTTTCCTTCAAATCCAAACTTGGAATGGCAAGGAAATAATGCAAGCATAGCATAAAAGATGTGAATTACATACTAGACCGAGTTTATTTATGTAATATAGCTTATCTATGGTAATAGGGGCCATGAATTATCTAACCTATTCTATTCCTCCAATTATTAGGCTTAGGTAATGGAAAAAAAAAGCCAAAAATCACAAATGAAAACAATACAAAAGCATAGTTGTGAATAGTGCATGTAAATATGCTCATGGTTTATATAGAAAACTATGTGTCTGTAAAAACCACTAGGTCTGTTTTAGGAAGAATTTGAAAAGAGAGAGAGACAAGTGAGAAGAAGATAGGGAAGGGGGAACAAAGGCTTGGTATGGCCTCTTGATTAGCTCTTGGCCCTCAAAGGCACTAAAAATATAAGAATCTCTCCAAAAGCATAAATAAAACAATGACAAACAGAGGTTGAGATTGGATTTTACCTTGAATCTCTTTAGCTATGGTTAGGGTTTTTTGGCTTTTTGTAAAAGAAGGCTTTTTAGAGTTGAGTTTTTAGTTTGCCAGGGTCTCCCTAAGGTCCTCTTAGGCTTTCTATCCATCCAAATGGGAACTGATATTTATAGAGTGGAAGGGGTGAAATTGTGCCTCATGGCATAAATTGCATACTATTCCTTCCTCACTCTTTAATGATAAGATCAATGATTATACAAGATGTTGTCCCTAGGCACCAAGAAGTGTGGTTGAATTGGTGTATAAAAATTTAAAATAAAGATGAAGAGAAGAAGAAAGGATAGTAAGGACACAATGATTTTGTAGTGATTCGGGCAAAACAATCCCTACGTCCACTCCCCAATCACTCAATTGGGTATTTTACTAAGTCAATGGTATTTTCAAGCTCACACCCAACTTACTACAACTTGTGTTTTAAGGGCTAACACACAACCTTACAACAATGTGTTTTCTAGGCTAACATAAAACCTCACTCAAGTGTTTTAGTAGGCTTACACTAAAACCTTTCTTAGAGTGTTTTTATAGCCTAACACAAAACCTTACAATCCAGTGTTTAATGCTCACACCTAACAAATGTAAAGAAGATAAAGAAAGTGAGTAGCAAAGATTAAGAGCTTTCAATACTTGTAATAAATTTTGTTAGCAACCCTCACCATGGCTGTTTGGTGGGGTATTTATAGCCAAACTTCATCAAAGAGACGTTGCAGATCATAGCTCATTAAATCTGTGAGACAATGCTTGACATATTCTGCATTTAATGCTTGTCAGGATGAAATCGCGGTTGCTACTGCCTTTCGCGGCCGCGAAATCCAAATTCTTCAAGAGAAACCCCATTTGTTTCTAACGGCTAGTCCACGTGGCATCTTCTTATTAGTTCACTTGAAAAATATAGCCATTGTCCTTTACCTACTTTTAGAAGTCGCGGTCGCGAGTTTTTCTTACACAGGACGAGACAGACACTACGAAATCAACTGCCAAAATTGGTAACTTTCTTCCACAAAGATCGCGGTCGCTACTAGCAAGATGTCTTCGCAATTTTGGACTTCCAACAATCTCATTGGACACTTGTCAGGCTGTGGTTGTGGACTTACTTCCCTCTTGAATTTCTTTGAAATTCGCGGTCGCGACTCAGCCGAGATTTCTATCGCCAATTCATCTGTGACAATTTGACCTTACTCTTTTAAGGGATCGCGGCCGAGAATGACACTGCGATTTTGCTTGCTTGATTTTTAGCATGTCTTAACATGAATCACGGTTGCGAATCTCTAGGTTGCGGTCGCGATTTACATGTTACTTTGGAATTCATCAACTTCTTCATTTCTCCTTGAGGGATTGATTCAATTCTGCAACAACAACACTTATTTGAAATATTAGTGTTGATCAATCTACTTTGTCAAGATCAAAAGAGGTTCTAAACCTAAGATTGATTATCCTAGTTCAACAATAGTAAACTTTTCTTCTGGTGTGCATTTCATCAAATTCAAAACTCTTTTTGCTCTTTTTAGCCATGAATTTGCCACTGATGGATCTGTGGTTTTGCTGAAATCAACTGCACCCTATTTTCTTAATTTTTCATACTGTATTTCTCTTTGAATTTCTAGACCCTACACTATTGGTTCACCAATTCTATGTTATGGTTACCCATCACATATGTGTTGTGCATGAGAATGTGAAGGAGATCTAACTCTTTCAACACGTTGATCTCTTAATGGTTGGCATCATGCTTCTATAAAGTGCAAATCAACTGACTCCTCTCTCCTTGGTGAGCCATGAGTACTGCCATGACTTCCCTTTGCTAATGCCTTATAAACATATAAGACTATATCATATGAGAATGCATAAAATTGCAAAAACCATGTCATGTTCATATGTATGTCCTATGGAACATATCCCTGCTCTAATACTAAAAACTATAATAACCATTTTCATTTACAAATCATGGCATTCATGTCTAAAAATACATTTGCATATAAGTTGTTTCATCATACATACATAATCCAACATGTATTTAATGTACATATATGTTAACTAATGTCCAACACCTGTAGAAGATGTCATCTGCCTTCACCTCTGCCACTTCTAGTAGTCACGCTTCCATGCAGCCCCTTTAACTGAAATGCATCTTCAATAACAGCAAACAATCATTGTAAATATAAAACTATGGAATAATAAGTGAATAACTATAAAGAATAAAAATTTCATGTTACAAGACTATATTACATGATTAAGGGTGAGGGTGTTCAAGCGAGCGTGCTTGCCAATCATAGAAGACTCCACATTGAGCGTAACATTCTATAGAATGAAGCAAGGGTAATTGCCCTCCATGCTAGCCACGAGGTAATTCATATTTAGCAAGTCGGCCTAAAGAGCGTAAGCCTATAAAAAAAACCTCACATCAGTCTAAAAATAATAAAACAAGATAAAGGCATAGAGAAAGATTAAGAGGCAGTTACAATAAGCACTCGTCAAGCACCCCACTTATTCCCTTTATCATAAGAACATTAATTTAGGTTCTTATACATGTATACTAGTGCTACAAACCCTTAATCGAAAAGGTATAAAAGCCTTAAGTCCTCCAACACTAGTATAAGGCATAACTCAACAAAGTCAGAGGTGTTGACAACACAACCCTTGACAAGGCATACAGTTAGAAACAATACGTGTGTTAGTCCACCACCTCCTTAGAATAGTCATCGATGACCTTGTGTGTGCCAGTCTATATGTTGGAGCATGTGATTGTCTAACTCTTATTGATATGAGGCACACATTTGAGGGGATAAAAGATGTAATCCCTCTAGAGCACTGGCTTTTGCACATCGGAGTTCATAGAGAGATGAATGCTCAATAAATCGAGCCTAATTAGGTAGGTGAAATCCCCAAGAGTGATCATCAATTCCTTAATCAATGAAAAATGAAAAGTATAGGTCATGTCCATTCATCACTCAATAAGCACATGAGTAATTATCGAGTCAATCATTAGAGCCTCTCTCGATAGCATCTAAAAGAGGGTAAAAAGCTTAGTCTCGTCTAATAGAGTCATAACTCAAGGGTGAAGCTCCTTAAACCACATCCTAATAGGACCCATTGCTCCACCTCCCTATTGATAAGAGACAATGCCTTGGAATATGGATAAAGAAAGATAACCATAAATATACATTCATAAATTAGCAATAAAAATTTGTATGCACACATATCAAGGTTACATAAAAAAAGGATTGAACCAATAAAACAAGGTGAGTAAAGAGTTAGTTTCTTTGAAAATAAATTGATATCATATGTATTATGTATAACACCATGTGAGCACCTCAGGTTTCACTCAAACTAGTGGAATCTTATTTGCAACAACATCTTTTTATCAATCACCAAGGGATCGAGAGGACAAGTGTCATGCATTGGTAATAACCCCTAATCATGGCACTTAATTAGCAGCCTTACAAGAATTACTAAGCTTCTTGGTAGCCCTCTAGCAAATGCCAAGCTTGAATTTTGCCTTCTAATAACCCTTCCAGCAAGTAATAAGGTTGATCTCCTTAGCATCCCTATAATAAGTACTAAGCTTATGGGTAGCCCTCTAGTAAGTACCAAGGTTGAATTTTGCCTTTGATAAGTATTAGGGTTGATCTTTTTTAAAGCCCTTTAGCAAATACATAGTGTTTTAATATCTCTATTATAATTTTTTAGTAGAAACTGAGGTAGTTCTAATAGCTCTTTATTAGGTAGCAAGCATTTTATATTAGATAACTGGTCTTTCACGTTCATTGGTGCTCTTGCATTTCTCTATGGGTACTTCAATATTTCTTATTGACGACTTTGGCTTAGGGATGTACCTTGATGATTTGAATTTTTTAAGTATTGGTAAAACTAAATTTGAATATTTATAGCTCTTCTAGCTATCCTAAAAGTCTTTTCTAATCTTCTAGAAATGGGCCTATGCCCAGATGCTATAAGAAGCGATTCCTTGGATTTTGCCATTTTTGGGAGGAGGTATTTCTTTTTGGAAGTATTAATGAGGCCTTGAGAGGGTAAATTTTGTCATTAAAAGGCATTTTAGTGGCCTGATTTGAATTAGACAACTTATAGTATTCTTTAGGTGTTTTAAATGAAATGAGGGCATTTTGATAAATTAACTACTTTGATGTTCCTCTAGTAGTTAAGGTATTATGGTAATTTAGGTGTTTTGGGACTTTTTGGGAAGGCAAAGTCATTTTGGTAATTTTAGGCATAATTCAGCTCTTTGGGGATTCAAATCGGTGCACTTGCCATTTTTTATGATTGCCCTAGGGAGGTGGTCGATCAACTTGCACATTGCTACTTACTATATGCCTTATTTGGATCTATGTTTTTGAATGCTTATGGATAGCGAAGTTATGCATGTGCCTATGTTAAAGAACTTAAGTCGTTGCACCATTTTGATTAGGGGTCTGCAGTGTTAATGTTCCTCTACCATTATCTCAATTAGTGCTCTTAATGTTAAGGCTATATATGCACTACTTAGAGAGTCCTCATCGTGAGTATCACTGTCTCCATCATCCTTTGTCCTTTAGTCTTATTTCATTATTTTGAGGCTCATATCATTACTTATTAATAGGAATGGACAATTAAGTTAGGCCTATTGTAAGGGTTCGATCCTAAGAATTACGTGGAGGGCGGTTATCATTGCTTTATACATTAATGTGTAGTGAGTTATGAGCATTCTTCTATAGCTACTAGGCACACTTGTCTAAACACCATCACTCTGGACCAAGTATTTTACAATGAATTGAAGTCTTCATTGCAACTATGAGTCGATTGAAGAGGTCTTCTGGTGACCTGGGTGCTAAAGGCGATGAAGGTTGAGGCCATCACCTGCAATCATCGCTTCATGGTGGGGCCCTCCATCAATAAGTGGCACCTAGGAGTGTGCATTTTTCATTGACGTGAGGGTCTCGAAAAGTGCCCCAATAGTGTTCGCCCACTAGCTTGTTCTGGGTTAGGGATCTAGTGGGTACAAACTTTATTATGGCATTGTGGTACATATCAGGGGAGCAACTATCTTCTATAGGTGTCCTTATAGGTCCTAGATGATTGGCATGCTCATTAAAATCTTCCTTTAACCACGACAGTTATCCAATCATTTCCATATTATGCAGCTGATTAAGGGATTGCCTGCAACACATAGGTCGAGGTACCACTGCCCGGGCAACTCTAAGGCCATTTGCTTCTACTTTTAAATCTAGCTAAAGTATCGCTTAAGGTTGTAAATAAGCCCATAAATCTACTCTATGAGGCATGAAGCTTATAGTGGTAGGCACTTTGGCTTCCATGCTTGACAACATAGTAGAGTCTTACATGGCTTCATTGATTGGGTTGATGATGTCACTGTAACTTATCTAGTTTGTCTGTACCTCTGAGATGACTAAGATCACCCATGTAAGTGTATTGTTTCTTTACATTCATTATGCATTTATTGCATTACAAATAATACATCTGAAAATGTTTTTCTTTTCCCCTTTTTTCAGATTTCATAGATCTAGGCAGAGGCCATGGTTGATTTGTTCACAGCCTGAAAAGGTTACAACACAACAAACACATTCCTTATAGGTTAGTCAAAGAATAGCATAATAATACATCTATGCATGTTTATGGTTCATGCATTGTGTGTTTTGTATGCTACTTATTAAAACCCTCAAGTTTCTTACAATAAATAATCCAACACCAAAATTAGAAGCATTAGGAAAAGGATCAACATATAATGGAGGCAAAGATAATAATGAAGCGCTTAGTCTAGCCGGCCAGAGAGCATGGATACATGGATATAAATGGCAAGGTCGATGATTCTGAGGCGACCCTACTAAGAGTGGAGGCAACTGAGTTGTTAAGACCCCTATGCTTTATTAACTGCTTAAAATATTTTTGCTTTTTCTTTCCTTCATTTCAGTATAGTACATTTAGTATATATTTGCATAATTATATAGTTTATTAGGTGATAGAATGCTTACTTAGGATATGTTAAGGTAAATTGAGGCAACATTACTTCCATATTTTTTTTTTATCAAATCTTGATATCTTGCCAATACAATAATATGGTTTTCTATCCTTAATTGTGTTTCCCAAGCATGTGTTATTGCTTTTTTTACATACATGCTTTACAAAATAGATATCTAAGCCTTTTCTAGCTTAGGAACTCAAGCTGTAACAACCATTTTCATTTATAAATCATGGCATTCATGTCCAAAAATACATACACATAAAGGTTTATCCATCATACACACATAATCAAACATGTATTTAACGTACATATATGTTAACTAATGTTCAAGGCTAGTGACTATAAATTGATTCCTATCTAGATGTATGTACGTGACACAAGGGGAGAGAAAGAGTTGGAATTCAGCTGACAAGCTGTGGTCCATGTATATCTATGCAAAACTCCAAGCACCAAAGTGTCCAATCCCTATGCTTCAGTATATAAAAAATGTAATTGCAAATTAATGAGTCGTGACTATGTGAATAAAAATAATAATCAAATTCCTATGGCACAACCAACAATCAAATATCATAAGGATACACTACAAATATAACAATTGACTATGCAAGTGCAAGTGCAACAAATTGATTTTTTTTTATGAAGTTACAAAGCAAACACCGCTCCCAGGAATTCATGTGATTCAAGTGACATTTGATTTTGTTAACCAACATATAACAAGTGAATCATTTTATCAATAACAAGTGCCAATAGGACATATTAGTCCTTTTTCCAAGTGATTTGTAAGTGTTTGACAAGCCGGTCACAACATCCTTTTAGCTCCATATGTGAGTGTCCATAACAATGGTATACCAAGTAATCATTAAGAGCATATAATTCTCACTGGACTTATATTCACATTTAAAATGTAACAATTCAATCACATATACATGTAATAAAACATAATCATATCATAAAATTATCACACATACACATTAGAATCTAATTGCAGTTTTTACACACCTTTCGATGTGACCAACCTTTATGGTAGGTTTGGTTCACTCTCTAGGGCTTTCTTAAAGTGTTGAGATCCTAACATTTGATACATACATGGTTATAAGTATGTTAAAATGATTATGAATGCTTGGTATGCAACTATGGCATGATTCATGCAAGTGGACCTAGTGTTTATACATATTTTCCTTATATGGCAGCGTCAACTTGCTACACTCTCATAGTAATAACTCAAGTTATCCAAATGACTTCATTCTTTTCTTTCCAATAAACTAGACACATAATGATACAACATACACAAATTTCATATAAATATAAGACATATAGAAAATGTGGTGAAGTTTTGAAATTTGCCCTGTTACAATGTCATCTTAGTCTGAGTAGGTATTACATTATTTGCTATATCTTAAATTGCACAAATCTAATTGAAAAAATGATATGCCAAAAGTTAGAAAACACGTAAAGGAAAATTTTTCATGTTTTACTCATTATCTAATTGATTCTATAAAGTAACCAAAACAAATGACCAATCTCAAAGTAAGCAGGTTTTTAACATAGTGACAATCAATCATGATGAAGGAGAAATATCTCAATAACCATGCTAAATTTGGAAAAAATATTTTACATTCATGTAGATCATACATAAACATAAAACTTTCAAGTTTAATACATCACCAAATTCTATAAACATAAAACTTTCAAGTTTAATACATCACCAATTTCTGAATTTATGGCTATCAAATTCTTGGAAACCAGAATTACAAGATAGGTAAGGTTTCATCCGGGTACAGGATCAGTCCAAATCAATGAGCCATATCTCTTTCCATGCAACAAATCAATCCACACTGCTTTACAGTTGTTCATATGAGATATAACCCTATAAATTTCATGTTTCTTACTTTGAATAAATCCAAACATAAGGTCATCGAAATATAAGAAAACAAAAAGACTGAGATGATTTTGGCTGGTTGCAAACCATCCCTAATGAAGGGGCCATATCTGCTCACAGACACGAAATTAAGCAAAACTGTTTTGAATGAATTTAGATGGCGTATAAAGCTACAACTTTCATATTTTTAACTTTCCTTAAATCCTCTTCTAGGGTTATGAAATCGCGAGTACAAAATTCTATCTAAAAATAAAACTAACACAATCAGCTCTTGTTCTTTTGAATTTCAACTTTTATCCAAGAGTTCTACCTCAAATACTCCATAATTCTCATTAGCCATGCATGATTAACATATCGTAAGGGTTAACTTCATATGAGAATAAGATAACTTAGCTTACCTATTTTCTTAAAATCCAAAAACCTTAGGATTCCTTATTAGGCAGCTCACTCTTCTCCCTCTTATTCTTGTTCTTGTTATTTTTCCTTTCTTTCTACCTTAGTTGTCTCTTTCTTCTGCTATACATAACTAACCTCTCTATTATGATATTAAAGGTAAAAAATTTCACTTGTAAACCTATTGTAACAAGACAAAATCATGGTGTTGCATTTCTATTGATTAGAAGTTCACTTTCCTCTTTTAATCGCTATTCGTCACTCCTTAATCACCTCCATCTATCTCTTAATCCCTAGATGCTCCTTATACTTTTAAATAAGCTCTAAAACACCATTATTTGTGATACTATAACATGCATACAATATAAGATAATTTGTCATGCAACTATATAAACATTTCATATATGTTCAAGTGTCCCAAATGCAATGGTGCAAGTGTCATCATCATACTTCTACAATTCACATGTCTAAATGATCATCTATCCAATGAAAGTGTTCATGTGGGATTTCAAATCATTTATGCAATGAATATGTTGATATGATAATTCAAATGAATGTGGATGGGGATGTTATATTTCCTCCCCTATTGTAAAGAATTTTGTCCTTAAAATTCAATACCTGTAAACAATTATGGATATTATTGTTTCATGTTCTCTTCAGTTTCCCATGTAACCTCTTATTGTGAGTGGTTTCACCATAACACCTTAACCAAAAAGATTTCTCAATTTCGCAACTATTTTATCTTATAACCAATGATTTCCACTAGTTCTTTAATGTAACTTACATCATCTACATTTGTTATTACTAGATTCCTAAGTAAATGTGTAGGATCAGACTGATACTTTCTCAGCATAATCACATGGAACATGTCATGAGTCTGAGCCATCTCAAGTGGCAGTGTTAGCCTGTAAGCCAATGGATCGATTCTTTATAGGATCTCATAGAGTCTTATGTATCGAGGACTCAGTTTCCCCTTCTTACCAAATATAATTATTCCTTTCCATGGTGAAACTCGAAGGAACACTTTGTCTCCCACCTCATATCCCATTTCTCTTATGTGTTAGTTTGCATAGTTATTTTGTCTGTCCTATGCTGCTTTTAAGTTTGCTCTTGATTACCTTCACCTTGTCCATAGTGTCTTGCAGTAGTTCTAGCCCTTCTAAAACACACATCCCATATTCATCCTAGTAGATAAGACTTCAGCATTTTCTTCCATATAGTGTTTCATATGGTGCCATATGTATACTACTGTGATAATGATTATTATAAGCAAATTCAATCAAGGCAATATATTCATCCAATGCACCTTCAAATCTATCACACAAGCTTGAAATATATCTTAAAGTGTCTGAATTATCCTTTCTAATTGCCCATCTGTCTGAGGATGAAAAGCAGGACTAAAACTCAACTTGATACCCAAAGCCAATTACAAACTGACCCAAAATTGAGATGTAAATCATGGATCTCTATCTAATACAATGGACACCGAAACACCATGTAATCTGACAATTTCATCCACATATTTTTTGGCAAAGTGCTTAAGTGAACTACCCCATCAAATAGGCAAAAGGTGAGCTAACTTAGTTAGTCTATCAACGATCACTCAGATAACATCATTTTTCTTCAAAGTCCTTAGTAACCCATATACAAAGTTCATGGTTATTCTTTCCCATTTCTATACTAGAATCGTTAATGGTTTCAATTTTCTAGCTGGTGCTTACTATTCAGTTTTGATATGTTGACAAGTTAAACATGTTGAAACATAGGTTGCTACATCTTTCATCATCTTAGGCCACCAAAAATGAGATCACAGGGTATTATACATCTTCGTCATTCCTAGATGCATGGTATATGGAGCATTATGTGCTTCTTCTAGGATTTCTCTTTGCAAGCTATCAATATAGGCATACAAATACGAGAACCCAACATCAAGGCATCATTTCGAATATCAAAATCACCATGCTCCCCTGTTTTACCATTTGAATCATTGTATGTAACTTTGGATCCTAGCCTTGTGCTTCTTTAATTTGATCATGCAACATTGGTCTCACTTGAAAACTACCAATCAATACCTTATTCTTTTCTATGTTTAGTTCCATATTTATAGCTTATAATTGAACTAAATAAGATAATGGAAATACTTGTAAATGAGCTATACCACTTGTTGATTTATTGTAGAACCCATAAACAACCACATTTGCCTTCCTTAAGTGATACTCCATGGTACAATCATAATCCTTTAGCAGTTATAACCACCGCATTTGTCTCATGTTTAATTCTCTTTGGCTCATTAAATACTTCAAGCTCTTATGATCTATAAATATCTATAATGTTTCTCTATACAAGTAATGTCTCCATATTTTCAAAGTAAACACAACGACAATAAGTTCTAGGTCATGTACTTGATAAGATAATTCATAAGGTTTCAATTGTCTAGAAGCATATGCAATTACCTTATCATGTTGCATTAGAACACATCCCAAACCTTGATGAGAGGCATCATTATATACTACAAATCCTCCATTACCAGTAGGAATGGTTAACACTAGAGCATATGTCAATCTATCTTTTAATTCATCAAAACTCTCATAACATACTTTAGACCACTGAAATGGTACTTTTTTCCAAAGTAACTCAGTCAAAGGAGCAGCTATAAATGAAAACCTCTCAATAAATTGACGATAATACCTAGTTAGTACTAAGAAACTTTAGACTTTTGCAACATTCTTTGGGGTTTCCTATTGTACTATTGCTTCAATTTTGTTTGGATCCAACTCAATGACCTTTTGAGAAACTATATGTCCAAAAAGTACCACATGGTCAATCTAGAACTCGCACTTACTTAATTTAGCAAATAGATATTTTTCTCTCAAAATTTGCAACGTAATCCTTAAGTGTTGTTCATGCTCTACTTTGCTCCTTAAATACACCAGTATGTCAACAATGAACACATTTAAAAATTTGGCTAAGGTTGGAACACTTTGTTCATAAAAGCCAAAAATGCAGCTGATGCATTAGTCAAACCAAATGGCATCACAAAAAATTCATAGTACCCATACCTGGTTCGAAAAGTTGCCTTTGGTATATCTAGGTTGGAAATTTTGAGCTAATAATATCTTAATTTTAGGTCACTTGTAGAAAATAAATGTGCTCCTTGTAACTGATCAAACAAATCATATATTATTGGTAAAGGATACTTATTCTTCACAGGAACCTGATTTAACTGTCTTTGATTAATACATAGCCTCATTGTCCCATCTTTCTTTTTAACAAATAATACTGGAGCACTCCAAAGTTACACACTCGGTCTGATGAATCCCTTTTGAAGTAGTTCCTGCAATTAGGTCTTTAATTGTCTCAACTCAACTGACACTATCCTATAAGGTGGAGTGGATATCGATGCAGTTCTTGGGACTAACTCAATTGTGAATTCTAACTCCCTATCAGGTGGGAAACCATGTAAGTCAATTGGGAAAACATCTGGAAACTCATTTACCATGCAAATATTCTCAAGTAATTAATTTGTGAACCTTGTGTCTACCACATGTGCCAAATAAGTCTCAAGTAATTGATTTGTGAACCTTGTGTCTACCACATGTGCCAAATAAGCCACATAACCACTTTTAATCATGCATGCACAATTTGCCTTCACCCTTGAAACATAACCCTTATATGATTTAGAGATTCCATAATAACTTCCATAGTAAAATAATTCACTATTGCATGATATTTGGACAACCAGTCTACACCCAATATCACATCAAATTCACGTAGTGGCAATAGTACTAGATCAACATTTAGTTCAATGTCATTAATGTGAATCACTCATTGATGACATACCTTACCCACAATTATTACTTCTCTCAAATGAGTACTAACACATAGATTAAAACCTAAAGGTTGATGCTTCATATGCAATTGTAATGCCATGTTTAATGAAATGAATGAATGTGTGGAGTAAGGATCAATTAATGCATAAACTTTGAAATCATGGAGAAAAAGTTTACCAATGATTACTTATAGAGCAACAATGGCTTCTTGCCTACTTATGGCAAATACTATGGTCTGTGTCGGGGGTCCAAAACTCTGATCATCAGATTTGCTCATACCTTGGCCAATTGTGGTTGTTTTACCTCTGCCTCTGCCTTTGCCAAACAATACTCCAACCCCATTTGCCTTTGAAACTATAATTATAGACTCTGATGTAGCTCTGCTTCTGCCTTTGCCTCTGCCTTTTTCTGATATTTTAGATATTTTAGGATAATATCTAAGCATATGTTCAAGAGACTTATAAAAGTAGCTCCCCTCATTCAATTTTCTACATTCACATATATGTTGTCTGCCACAATGTACGCATGAGGGTCATTGTTGCATAACTTGGCCTTAAACTCTGCCTGTATATGATTAAACTCCTAATCCTATACCTTTATACTTAGAGTAACTACCCCTAGCACTGGACTATTGTAACATCCCTAGCCACATTCATTAGCATTATCACATGAGCATATGCATTAGATAAATAATCATTTAGAAGCACCATTGCATTTGGGGACACTTGAACATATATGTAGTGTTTGCATAGTTGTATGGCAAATTGTTT
>CATIWR010097758.1:0-22467 GCA_949677035.1 Omphalea diandra | reverse complement strand
GGGGAGTGGACGTAGGGTTGGTTAATACCCGAACCACTATAAATCGCTTGTGTTCATTATTTTCATTATTCTTCCCCTCTTCTTTATTTTTAAATTTTTATACACCAATTCAACCCCCCTTCTTGGTGCCAAGGGCCAACACTTCCTTTGTATGAAAATGATCATTAAGCAAAGTGGCATCTCAGGACTCAATTTCTATAATCCTTCCACCATAATCCTCACTAACAAAGACATAACCTTTGAGTTTTTAGAGTATCTTATAAAGATACATTTCTTCCCTCTCAGTCCTAATTTTCCAAATTTATAGAAAGAATCAAGAATGTATACTACGAATCTCCATGGATGCAATTCATTCAAATTTGGTTTTCTTTGTGTCCATAACTCATGAGTCATTGAGGAAGCTTATTTTAAAGGAACAAGTACATTGGTTGTTGTCAATAAAGCATCTCCCTAATATTGTACTGAGATTAGCTTGAGCCATCATAGACCTAACCATTTATAGTAAGGTTCTATTCCTTCACTCAATAACACTATTTTATTTCAGAGTCCTGGGAGTTGTTCATTGCCTCAAAATACCTTTTTCTTGACATAATTCCTTGAATTGGTCAGATAGATACTCTCTCCCTTGATCAGTCCTTAAAGCTTTCACTTTTTTGTCTATTTGATTCTCAACCTCATTGAAATATCAAAGCAATCTAATGCTTCAAATTTGTGGGAAATCAAATAAACATGACCATATTGAGTGTAGTCATCTATAAAAGCAATAAAGTATGAGGCTTTATGCCTTGCTTTTACATTCATTGGACCATAAATGTCAAAATGTATAATTTGAAAAGAAAAATCAGCTCTTATGCCCTTTCTAAATGGTTTTCTAATAGCTCTTCCTTGTAGGCAAAATTCGTAAGAGGGTAATACAAATTTTGTATTTGATCCTAATAGACCATCACGAGCTAGTCTATTCATTTTATCTTGCCCAATATGTCCTAATCTAACATGCCATAAACAGGCATTTATATCATGATTGTCAGATTCAGTAAACAAGGAAAAACAAACATCATGATTATTATTACAATAATTAGTGTTCAACACCATAAATCCATCAACACCCATAATACGTAGTACCATTAAAAATCCTTACACAATCACTATGAAAATATAAACCATATCAAGTTTTAATAAAGCAATAACAAAGACCAAATTTCATCAAATGTTAGGAGCATAAACGACATCATGCAAGTATAAAGTTCGACCCTCTTGCAAATCCAATTTGCATGTGCCAATGCCTTAAGGTTCGACCCTCTTGCAAATCCAATTTGTATGTGCCAATGTCTTTGACTTTAGCTCTTGTACTATTTCCCATATAAATCCACTTTGTTCCTTTTGGAATTCCATAAAATTCCATAAATTCATTCTTATCTTTAGCTACATGGTTCATGGCTTCTAAGTCTACAGTGTATATTAGATGAGATTCAATAAGCAAAACAGTACTAGCAACAACAATTTTAGAAACATAACTTCTATTTGAGGAATTAAAATGAGACAATACCTTAGGCTCAGTGCACTCATAAGCAAAATGACCAAGTTTATGATAATTGTAACAAGTCACTTTAGTCTTATCTTTTTCCCACCACGCTTTCCTCTTTTTCACTTGTGTTATTTATTTACTTTCTTTGGTCCTGAAGTAGTCTCATGTACCTTATCCTTGTCCTTTCAGTTTTTGTTAAACCTCTTACACTTATGGCCAAAAACTTGCTTAGAACTAGACACATCCATATAAGCTTGTGCATTAGGTTTAGCAACCTTAAGGTGTTTATCCTCAAGTTCCAAGTGTCGCGTAATGTCAACAAAGGTCCTAATGTTCTCATTATAAATCATGTTCACTTTCATATGCTCCCAGCTATTAGGCAGTGACTGAATTACAACCTAAACTTGTTGTTCATCTGTGAAGTTATGTCTAGCAGACTTCAACTCCCTTATCATATTCGACATTTCCCTCAAATGTTGTTTCATTGACTTGTTAGAGACCTTCTTATAAGTGTCGAATTTGATAGTCAATTGCTTAAGTTTGGGGACATAAGTTCCTTCAAACTTTTCTCACAAATGATCCATATGGAATTAGCAGTAGGAAATTATTGATACTCATACACAATATCAAGATCCCTTATGTAATAGAATCTTTTTTCTTTTAAGCAGTGTATGCAGCCATGTCACACTTATACTGCGTATTATTAACATGTTCGTCATCAGCTATGGGCTCATCCATAACATTATTGATGGCCTTTAAAATCTCTTACTCATTAAGGACATAGTGCATTTTCATATGTCAAATATTAGAGTTATCACCACTGAGTTTTTCTCTTTTGTTCGGTTTGCTATGATATTCTTTAAAGCCATAGTCATAAAACTACAAAAGACATTTTAAATGCAACACCAATTCATTGTGTTTGTTGTATACATATACTTAGCCATAATTTCAAATTAAGTTATTGAAAATTTCCATATGAATTTTGAATTGAAAGTTCACTATGTTCCCTATCATCATCAATATTCAAATGTTGAATTTTCTTTTAACTTTAAGTTAAATTGTGTCATCATTATTCTAGACGAGAATTCACTTATATCCTATCAATCTTAGATTGCCTATATTATGAAGTTATTTAAACAAAAATGAAATACAAACTTCATAATACAAAGATATCTAACATGTTCAATACAATGTGTAACGAATATATATATATTTTTTCTTTTAACTTTAAGTTAAATTGTGTCATCATTATTCTAGACAAGAATTCACTTATATCCTATCAATCTTAGATTGCCTATATTATGAAGTTATTTAAACGACAATGAAATACAAACTTCATAATACAGAGATATCTAACATGTTCAATACAATGTGTAACGAATATATATATATATATATATATATATATATATATTCAATTTAAATAATATTAAACTAATGCATATATCAAGTACATTTATATAAAATCTTTATAGGGATAGAATCCTCTACCATCTCCCTATCTATAACAAATGAAACTAACTTTTTAAGCCAAAAAAATTTGGGACAGTTGACTTAAACGTCCTAAGACTATTACTGAAAGCTAGGGTCGAAAGTTTAAATTCTTCCAAGTGTATTCATTTAAAAACAAGTAAACTAAAGTCTCATAGATGTTAGTCTTCCCATTTAACATATGCATAAGGTCATCAAGTTGTGTCCAAAAGTCTTTATCCAAATCCTTTTACCAAACACTTTCAAACTTTTCTTTAAGATCATTAGGTAATGTCACATGTAAAGTTTGATCCTTTGCTTCATTATTCAACACATGACCTTTGTGAGTTATCTTTTAAAATATGTCATTGACAATTTTAACATATTCAATTATGTTGTAAGCATGATGCATTTTATATATGGCAAACCTTTCTCTTCTAGCTCGAGTCCTCAAATCTATAGGAGTGATTTTCACACATTTATCATCAAGAATAAATATGTTCCTCTTATTATTCCTATAGGCTCCGAGTTTTCTAATTCTCTTCAAACGAGATATGATTTCTTAAATACATTAATGGCAAAGAAAAAATCATTAGATAAAATTTCAACCAACACATTATAAAAAAAACAGGCATAACCATAATTGAACACTCATTTAATATTAAATAAATCAATATGGGTCATCAATTGAGTTTGAAAAATTTTTTTAAAAAAATTAATCTCAATTTTCAACATGTATATATAATTTTTAATGAATCTTCGAAGCAACAATCAATTAAAAATTACATTTTGATTATTTAATTTTCTCAACAAACTGAAAAATATAGGTAAAAAAATATTTTCTCCCACTTGGACTTCAATATTTTTTGTTATATTATTTAAAATATATCTCTTATTTTTTCATGATTTATTTTTATTAAAATAATTTTATTTTAAATTTCCATGGTCTTAACGGAGAAAAATTAAAATAAATATTTTTATTCTAAAAAATTAATTTTAATATACCAAAAAATCAAGAAAAAAATAAAATCCAGTTGCGATAGTGGTGTCAAAAATTGCCACCAAAAGGAGGCCCATGCGTCGTGGGGGTGGGGGAGAGGTGGGTCATGGAGTGCGTGGCACTAACTGTTGACTGCAATCAGCATTTGATGCTACCTCATGTGCCATGATCAGCTCATGTGTTCCACGCACCACTGTAATGACATTTTCTGCTTCTGAAATTTTTCTACCCTTCATTTTTGTGTGTTCTGAGTTCAATGGTATGATTAGATTTACATTTTAATGCCCCAAAGGTTGTGTTTGAAACAAAAACATTAATGAAAAGAGTGAGAAATCACGTCATCTTCTTCCTTAAGAACCATAATTTTGCAAATTTTCCAAGTTTCAACCTTTTAACTTCTTAATTTCAAACATTCATATCTTTCTCTACAAAATTCCATTTTTTGTGTTATTTTCACCAAATTAAAGATCAAATTTTATGCTATAGATTCATCTAAAGTTTACAGTATAATATAGTACGTAATAAATATAGGGTGACAAATTTACTGCATCAACCATGAAACAAAATCTTAGTTTTTCAAATTTTAAAGTTCTAACATTACACAACCATAATTTGCAGTACACAACTCCAAAATTGATGTTGTATATGTCGCTTTTAAACCCTTATATCCTAGTTTAAGAATATATAATTTGTATGACATGAATTAAATTGTTACATGGGCAAAAAAAGGTCACAAAATTATGCCCTAATACTGTTTCAGAAATCAAAAAATGATTATTCATGCCATTGAATGTGATTAATCCAAAAACAACGAGGAAAACACCATAAAGGCTCGGATACTAATGTAGAATAGAATCATTGAATAATGGAAATAAGTGTAACACTTATCTCTTGATGCAATCACAAGTTGTTCTTCTTCAATCATTAAGCCAATATGCAATCACTTGGATATGCACAATAAACATAGTCCAAATGCTAAAATTTGTAGAGTAAATTTTTTGGTATGTTGTTCTTGTTAATAGAGAAAAGAGAATTTGTTGTTGTTCTTCTCCTTTTGTACGTTAAATTATAATTACCCATTCACTGGTAACTACTTGGTAGTTGCCAATGCTTGGATAACTATCAACATATATATATATATATATATATATATATATATATATATATATATATATATATATATATATATATAGTTCTAGTTAATCCATTATAGGCGACCAAACCCAAAATTTCAACATGATTGATAGATATATAAAAAGTATGAATAGCCAATCTAATTGTCATGTTTTTAGTTCATTATTTTAATATTTAATTGGTTGAAATTTAAATCATTAAAATTTAATAAATTTATGATAACTAAATAACTATATTGCACAATTTGTAGAACTTGCGAACACAACTAAATGATGAGGTAATTTACCCTTATAAAAGTGAGGAATTTTGAACTATTTTATCATAAAATTGACATTTTTCATTAGCAAAAGATACGAAAATCAGCAAAAATACTAAGATTATATTTGATATGATGTAATCAAATGTAATATAATGCAATCAAAAGAAATTTTAATTTCATAGGTCAATTAAGTTTATATTTGATTACATTCTATTACAATTGATTAAATTCTGCCAAATTATACCTAAAAAAGTTTTTATCTTATCAATCCTCAAAATACACACGCAAGATGGACAATAAAATAAAAAGAAAAAGAAAAACTAAAACACACAAAAGAAAGAGAGAAATGTTTGATGGTATGCTTCTCAGGATTGTTTGTCAAGGTCTATTAGGGTAAGCATAAATCAGTTTAAATTGAAAAACTGATGGAATTAAACATATTTAGTTTTTTAGTTTGGTTTTAAATACAGATTTTGTTCAATTCAATTTTTTTTAAAAAAATAATAAATTCAATTTGATTTAATTTTAATAAAAAAATTTGATTGAACTGAATCAAATTTATTTAAAATTAAATTAAAATAGTTAAATATATTAAATCAAACTAACGTGGTTCAAACTTATTTAAAATTCATTATCTATATTGAAAATATAGAAAAATTATTAAAAATATATTTTTTGTATTAAAAATATATCATAAAAACTATTATTTATATTAAAAATATTTTTTAATAAATTTGATTCAAATCAAACTAAACTTTAATCAAATCAAATTAAATCAGTTTAGTTCGACTCAGTTAATAAATTAATTCAATTTGATTCAATTTATATCTTGAAAGTTTAATTTTTTTTATTTTATTTAATTCGATGGATTTGATTCTATAATGCCCACCTTTAGGCTTTATCAATGATATACAATATCTTATATTGAAATAAGGATATCAAAGATATTTTGAATGAAATAGAAAATTGATTTTATACTATTTGAAAAAGTGAGAGATAACTTAATTAATTATGATAAATATAGAAATTTAAAATAATTAATCCATTAAAAATCTGAGTTATGCAAGTGATGGAGTAATAAGAAGTAGAAACCAAAAAAAAATCCATTAAATTCTCTTTGTGTTATAATGTCTCTATAGCAGTTCCAAGAAATTGATAACCACTCAAACAACTTGTGCCAATCTTATGAGATATGCATTCATAAGCTTCTTGTTCCTTAAAATAGCCCTAAGATAAAAACTTTCCAAAACGCTAAAGATAATGGCGAGAAATACTTTTTTTTTTTTAAACAATAATGACGAGAAATACTAATAAAGTAAAAAATCATTAAGATTTCATGATAAGAACTGTTGACCACAAGATAAAGATTCTCATAGATTTTGAATGATAATAAATTATTGAAAAGTTCTAATATATATATATATATTTTAGTATTTGATAAAGTAGAAGAATGTTAACTGAAAAATGAAGAAAAGAGAATTTAGGAACTGAAACATTAAAACCGGTATGAAGCAAAGTGAAATTTGAAGATAAGAAAGAGTTGAAGATGCAAATTTATGTTTAGATTGAAAAAAAAAAGGACTTGCAGAAGATGAAGCCAAAAGTCAAATAAAGAAACAACAAAGTGCCCAACTTATTAAAAAAGTAAAAAAAGTTGGAGAAAGAATTGAAGTGAAAGCCTAAAAAGGTTTGAAGATAGAAGTATCAAAGGTGAAATTCAAACTGAAGTATAAAGTGATTCTTAAGAAGTCTTATAAATTATGAATCAAAATCTCTGAAAGTCTAGATTTCACTAAATAAAACTGGAGCATAAAATCTTAAACGTATACAGAAAATTATGAAAATTTAAGTAAAAAGTTTACTCAGGCAGAATTTAAAGGTATCATGCATATCATATGCTCAATATTGAAATAACTTCTAAAATAATTTTTAAAGAGTGCTATATATGGATATAAAACTTATTAAATTTAGTTTTCAACAAAATAACCAGCTTATAAACCAGAATCTAGAGAAAATGACAATTTAAAGAAAAGGTACTTGTTGTAGAGAAGATAACAGTAGCAACCATGGAGACGAGATGACACAACACCCTATGGGAGGCCATCACCCCCCATAGTGAAAGGTTCTTAGAATTTTATTTTTTTAAAAATCGCTATTGTATATGATCACACTTCATGGGACCCTATAATGGCTAATTTCTTGAAAGTAATAACTAGTTTTAACTTAAAATGATTTCAAATGGTCATATGACTCTAAATATATATATATAAATGATATAAATAAGCTAAATATGATTCTCAATGATAACGAAATATAACTCTACTAAGTGTTAAAATATTTCATTACAAAGTATGTAGCAAGTTTAATTAGATAGTTTAGATAAAAGAAGAGAATTTTTTTTTATTGCATTGGTTATAATACTTGCTTAGTGAGAAACATATAAAAGTACTTATGAGGGAAATTTTTTTTTTTTTTTAAGGATTAGATTCTGGGTTTGCGAGGTAGTTATAAATTAGAATTGAGTGAGGGTTGGTCTTGATCTCTGATAAGGGCGGATAAAAATTTCCATTTCTTCATAAGTAAAGAAACATATAGAAAGTTGGTTTGAACCTATAAAAAGATCAAGAAGATAGTGAAATTCCTAATAGCGGCTTAGAAAGTGAATATATTTGGGTTAGTGTTATACCACTGTAAATCTTAGTAATCTTATTCTTCTCTTTCTACCTTTTTATTTTTATGTTGATGTGTGTGATTGGATTGTAAAGTTTCTGCAACTATTAAATTTTAAGATTTAGAATCCAATTCATACTCTCTTGGATTCACACTTGGGGCCAACAAGAAAATTGCTATGGAATTGATTCCACAACTATAATTTTTTGTACAGATTAATTCATTACATCGTCCATGGAATTGAAACTAATTATCCAGCTTTAGCAAAACTTGGATCTTCTAAGTAATTCCGCCGATAAATAAATAATGTTGTACAAATGTTCTGATGCTTTAAATGGCACTCGGTGAATCCCCGTCATAATCAAGTTGCAAATCATAATCTTATTATATATATTTAGTAAGATGGTCATATGGTTAAAAAAATGTAAATAAAATAGCAGTAAAATAAATCTTTGAGTTTAATTTATGCAAATAAGCCATTTAGTTCTTCTTTTTTCTCATTAAAAACTTTAATGAAAATAAAAATATTAAAATTTAAAAAGATAACTAAATATTAGAAAATTATATTGCTTTCACTATTAACTTCATTGATGGCTGAAACTGCATGTAAAGAAAAAAAAACTAAATTGTCTTTGAAATTTTCAAATTCTATTAAATGTTACTAAGATTATATATATATATATATATACACGTGTGATATGCACATCTTATAAATATTTTATTTTTATTAAATATGACTGTTAAATTTTTTTATTATAATGATTTGTTATATAAATATATTATATATATAATTAACATAATTCATTTTCTCAAAAAAAATTAATTTTTGAATTGCACTCAATCTTTGTCTAATTAGAATCTAATTTATATTTAAATATATTATATGTTTGAGCCTGATATAAATGTTAGACTATCTAGGAGTAAAATTGATTGTTAATTTATTATATACTTTTTTTGTTCATAGAATGAACTACATAATTAAAAGTAGTTTTTTTTTTTTTTTTTTAAGTAATCTCTCTTATATTTATATCTATATATTTGTTTGTATGCGGGCACATGGGTGTATGTATAATAGAACGAATTAATTATATCTTGATCAAATATAATTCTTACATAGATCCTTTGGTTATCCTAGAAAGCCAAAAAACAAAAAAGATATATTGTAAGAATTCAATTTAAAAGGTAAAAAAATATATATATTGTAAGAAGAAACGAAATGAAATAATTACTTATAGTTTCACTATACTATTATTTTATTCAGATAAAAATGTAAAACTGTAAATTGTTTTATTTGAATTTTATAAGTAAGACTAGATTTTTATATAATTAAAAACTATAACTTAGCTAAATAAATGTTATTATTTTGTTGATTATCAAAACTTTGATATGGTCTCCTTGAATTACGAAAATTTTAAATACTTAAAATCTCAATAGAGAGGCTCTTCCTTGATTTTTTTTAATATTTTTTAGAAAAAATAAATCAAATTTAAAAAGTTAGGGTTTCTGGATAAAGATTTTCCTTATTCTCTGTAAACTTTTCACTATTTTTTTTGTGTTTTTTATTATTTTTTTTTTTTGATAGGGTCACCATTGACCATCTTTTTAGGCTGACAATGGTTTTTTTTTTTTTTGTGATATGATTTTTCTCTTTAGTAAATATAGTTTTATAATTTATTTATTAGTAAAATTTTACTTTGTGCTATAATATTGTTTGTAAAGTGATATCAAAACTATAACTCTGATGCATTCATCTAATCTGATACCAACTTTTATACATTATTTCAATTAATTATATATATAAAGTTTACATATAAAATTTTTTCACTCTAAATATAAAATTTATTTATTTTTTATTTTCTTTTTGTATATATTTGAATAAATTCTACATTGATAAAAATATAATTTGTTCAAATATATATAAAAAGTAAAAAATAAACAAATTCTATATTTAGAATTAAAAAATTATATATTTATACATAATTAGTTGAAATAATATACAAAATATGATATCAGGTCAAATAGATGTAATATAGTTATGGTTTGGTATCACTTTGTAAACAGTGTTATACTAAGTAAAGTTTTGTCAATAAACAAATTATGGAAACATATTTGCCAAATAGGAAGATCACATGGTAGAATTACTTTTCATTTTTTAATTCTTCTATTTTGTTTATCTTTTAATAATATTTAGATGTATTTTCCTTTTAAATATCTGACTTTTCTTCTTAAATCTATCCTCTTTGGATGATTTTAAGATTGCAGCTCTCTTTTTTAGAATTACGTTTCTATTTTACTGTTTTACATCCCTTTTTGGTGCATTGTTTTGTTTTTTTTTTTGTAAAGTGGCTTGATTTCTAAAAAATAGTTTAATATCAAGTGTAGTGTGTATCTTCCATAGTGAATCTATACTTACTGATGTTTATATCGACTTTATAAAAAGACCAAGATAATCAAACAGTGACCAATACTTATATCAAGTACAACCCAGTTCTTCAAACTGACATTATTGTCTTTATATATGGTATTCATAAAAAATTTTGAAATTTACTTTACGGAATTACGACAATGTACAATCCATTATCTGGGTATTGTATTATTTTTCTTATAAGTGAAAATCATCTTATATATACACTAGTTAATTTACCACCTGTTTTACACGTAAACTAGTGTATTATTTGTGTTTTCTAAATTTAATATTAAGTGTATATATTATTCAAATTTTATATGTTAATAATATTTATATGAAATTTTTTACTATGTTTACTTTCTCGACACTTATAATTAATCTAAAGTCAATAGGTAATAAGTTAAGAGTGCATATTCATGAAATTAAAATAATATAATTAATAATCATCAATTTATTCAGTAGTCTGTGAATGTCTTAATTTATCTTTTCAAGTGAAATTTGGAGGTAATTGCTATGGTTAATTTTATGAAGAAAATCTATACCAATATTATATGCATGCGTATACTAAATAAATAATAATAATTCAAAATTTAAAATTTATATTGCAAATACAAAAACTAATTTCAAATTTTAGTATTGTAAATAACAAAATTAAAGACATGAACAATTTTTATGTTAACAAGAATTCTGGATGGAGACTTTTTCAAATAAATTACACTACCTATACTCTAAGGAAGGCCAGCTTTCTCCAACTCAGATTTCAACTCTATACAACCTAATAACATATATTCATAGTTGCGTTGCAAAAATAATAAGCAACACATAATGAAATCTTGATTTCTGATGATAAAAGATTATTATAATTAGGTTTTAATTTCATTAGGAAGTAAAGAATGAAGAAAAAAGTCATATGCATGTTGTACGTGCCTTTTTTAGAGGAAGAGCGAGGTATTATTTTTATAGGTAATGTTGTAAATGAATCAAGCACTCATGAGTAGCTCAAATATTTTGTTGGAGAAAAAACGCATTTGAACTTGTGTCAAGCCTAATTTTTAAACTCGTTTAATAAACAAGTCAAGTCGGAACAGTAGTGTATTCAAATCATGTAGCTCGTAAATAATTTGTTTATAAGCTCGTAATAGGCTCACTTTGTAGAATCGATTATAGACTAAAAAATATTCTTATTTAAATAGTTTAATTATATTATTAATATTTATTTATGAGTTTGTTTAATTCATTTAGACTCGTGAACAACTTATTTAAACTCAATTAACTTATATTTTCAATTTCTTAATTCATCATTACAAAATAATTTTAAAATTATAGATTTCACTATATAAATGATTAAAAAATATAGATATTATTTGATATATTAAATATGTAAAATAAGTATAATAATTTTAGTATTTTAATTATATTTTAATATTATTAAGAAAAATTTAGACTCGATAGGAGCTCGATGAAACTCATGAATCATATATGAATATAGTGGTGTTCAATTCAGCTCAACCAATTAATAAACTAACTAAACTTAAACCTAAACTTTAGACTTATTTAGTAAATGAACTAAGTTTAAATTAATCCAAACTTAACTCAACTTGACTCATTTACAAGATAGAAGTTTCTGATCACTATATTATTTTAAAAAATAAAAATCTACAAGAAGAATATGACATTTATAAAAAATTAAAAAAAAAAAAAAAGTAGATTTACTTAGAAGAGAATTTATTGAGTTCTTCTCAAGCTATAGGAGTTTTTTTATGCTTTCAAAAACTTTATTAACATGTACTTTATATATGTGTATTTTATATCTAAATTAGCTTTTAATCAAGAATACAATATCTATTCAAAAGTTTTATACTCCATTCTTACATTTATCCAGGCAGTCATAGGCCAGGCCCAATACCACTAGAGGCCCAGCTCAGTCCAACGCACCAACCCACAAGACTGGCCTACCCATTAGCAAGGAGTTGACTGGCTAGAGCAGCTCGACTACAAAAAGAATGCTTGGCTCACTAGGAAGCCATTTGAGCCTAGCCAAAGCTGTAACTGCCAACTCCCTTAAATAAGAACACACCCATCTATATATAAAGGACCAAGTATCTTTCATTATCTCTTTAGAATCTCTACACTTTACTCTCAACTAGACTTAACCGACTTAACCATCGAAGAAGGATCCCGGTTAATGACCAGACTCCCCCTGACTTTGCTTGTTTTTCAAATAATCATATCAACCACCTCGAACCAACCCACTTGCCCAGGAGACCAAATCAAACTAATCATCTAGACTAGTAGGTCAGATATCATTAGTGTAGTAAGTGTGGACTTGTTGTAGTGTACATTCTGAGCTTCAGTCATGACTTCTCCCAGTGACCCTAAAACTACCTAAGTCAAATACCAACACCATATCCTAGAAAGCACTCCCACCTAAGAACTCCCTACCTTTACTCCTCCTATGATGATGAAATATCGAGCACCTGGCCTCATAGAAACACCAACCTATGGCCCCTAAGTTACAGACATGCAAACTTCATAGCAACACTAAAACACCTTGAACAAGCCTTGTTACAAAAAGAACTCTAGCTTCCCCTGACAACTATAGCCACCGAGCTAATATAGACCTTACCTTTAACTAACCCATTCGGGCTTGCAGAAAACTTGGTATTAGGCGAGACAAGAACAAGGGCTCAAAAATAAGCAATGACATCGGAGAATCCTCATACAAACCATTAGAGAGTCGAGTTGTACGGATATCGAGTACTTGTTAGGTTAAGGATATCTTGCAGAAAAAGGTCATGAAATCCATCAGACGAGCTTAAGGCAAGGAGTATTTCACCCTCAACTATCACACTTATGATCACAACCCCTTAAACATAAAAGTAAGAGCCAAGCTCATGCCCCCACAAGTTCAAGTTCAAATTACTGCCAATTGACAATTACAATGGCATAATTGACCCCAAAAGTCACCTGTACAAATTTCAATCGATGATGGAACTGTGCAATTACATGCCCTACTGTGCAAAATTTTCCCCACCACTCTAAAAGTAGTCTTTTAGGGGTGGAATTAAGACTTGTCCTGCAGTTTCATTCGTACCTTTGCTCAGCTCGCTTGGTCTTTTGTGGCTAGATTCGTATCAGCTATTCCTCAAATGAAAATATCCTTAAACTTACATGAGATAGTAAGAGAAGAAGGAGAATCCTTTCGGGACTATTTAGCCAAGTTTAATAAGGTAACCATATAGATAAACAACCTTAATCATGAGGTAGCAATAAATTCCATGATCCATAACTGCAGAAACTGAAGGCTCTTTAACTCTCTCAGTGTTGATCCACTGAAGAACTTCCATGAATTTATGAAAAGAAATAGTAGGTTCATTCACCTAGATGACAACCTGTGAACTTATTCTCATGGTCCATACAAGAAAAAAAAAAGAGAGGGGCCGAACAAAAGTCAAAGGGCGAGAGAACCTGAGCCAGACAAGAAGGACCATGCTTGCACTTTATCGACCTCAGAGGCAGTTAAGCCCAGTATTACACACCCTTCACAGCCAGTAGAGGAGAAGTCCTTCATTAGATCAAAAGATCATGCAAAAGAATCCATTACCTCCAACCACTAAAAAGCTCAGCCACTCAAAACAAAGACAAGTACTACAGCTTCCACATAAATAATAGACATGATATAGAACAATGCAGAGACTTAAAGAATGAGTTCGAAAGGCTGGTCCAGTAAGGCAAGCTCAACCAATTCAAAAAATGAGTAGGCCCAGAAAACAACAGACATGAACCCTAAGAAAATGGCCAAAAAGACAAAAAGCCTCATGTTTAGCAATACACATGGGTTATTAAAGTCATAGCTAGGGAAACCACAAAAGGTGATAGTTCCACCTCTAAGAAGAGGCAAGTCTAAGAAATATACTTGGAGAATAACAAATAAAACATAACCGAGCTAATGTATTACCCCATTACATTTTCTACAACTAATGATGATACCCCACATGCAGATGCCCCAGTAGTTCAAGGTCAGATTGAAAGCTATTTGGTCAAGTACATCTTGGTAGACGATGATTGCTCAGTAAATATGATGACTTTAAAGACCTTCAAAGTGTTTAGCCTAGACCTCAAAAGGTTGTTTCTAGTCTGAACCCCTTTGACAAACCTAATAGGAACTAAGGTTGAAGTGATGGGCTTCGTCGAGCTGAACATGCAACTAGGAAACACAGATTACCAAGAAATTTAAAGCCATGTGAATGGTGGTGGACATCCCTTTCACATACAATGCCATCATTGGTAGACCTATCCTCTATGATGTAGCAACCTTTACCTGCATTCAGTACTTAACTATAAATATCCCCACTGAGCGGGGGGTGGTAATTGTCAAAGGAGATAAAAAAACTAGCCAGGGAAACCTACATGACCATCCTTAAAGAAGTGAACCACACAATTTCTTTTGAACCATTTGACTTCATTCTAGATGGCATCCCTAAAAATGTTGAATCGACGGTTACATTGAAGTCTCTACCAATAAGGCAAAACGAAACCTTGCGCATCGAGACAGAACTAATCAAGCCCATTGAAAAGAACATTATTTTAACATTGAAGGAAACTTTGAAAACCTTTGCTTGGAGCCTTTTAGGTATCACAAGAATTGACCCCTCGATCATCATGCACAAGCTCAATGTAGACATGTCAGCCAAACCCGTTAAATAGAAAAGAAACAATCACACAACTAAATGCTAAAAAGCCATTGCTGATGAAGTATGTAAGTTACCACACGATAGGTTCATTAGAAAGGCCCAATGCTCGGAATGGCTAGCCAAAGTGTTGTTACTCAAAAAGCCTAATGAGAAATGGAGGATGTGTATGGACTTCATCGATCTCAATAAAATCTTGTTTGAAAGACAGTTACCCCCTGTCTAACATTGATCAACTAGTTGATTCCACTATAGGGTATGAACTATATAGTTTTATTGACGTCTCAATAGGGTATCACTAAATCCAGATGTTTGTATTGGTATCACCAGATCCAAATGTTTAAGTTATTTATTGATCGACCTCACATATCCTTATATGTCCAAAGCAAAAATCCTTTGATACTTTTTGAGGAATTGTTTAAACTTTCTTCATTCTTCAAGCGCCATTGCTAACAATGAGTAAAATTTTCAAATTTCTCTATGTACTAGGATAAAATGTAATGGTATGCATAACACCTTGCAAATAACACCTTGCAAATAACCATCAGGAAAGGCATTACACAAATAAGCAAATTCACCATTCATTGCCTTAAACTTAGAAATAAATGCACCATTGTCCTTAAAAAAGCTAGAAATGAGAACAACAAAAGTATCAGGAAAGAGAGGCTTTTTAAGAGGAGCAACTGAAGCTTCTTCAACATCAAACTTCTCTAAATCTTTCCCTTCTTCACCATTCTTGTCATCAGTTGTTTCAAAGACAACATTTGAGTTATCGTTCACTTATTCAAAATCTGCTTCTTTCTCATCTATAAAACTAGCCATAACCTTCACAACCTCTTCAAAGTCCTACTTCATTTAATCATCTCTGAGCCCAATCTTCATGATATTTTTCCATAATGCTATCCCATCCATCTCAACTTTTCCCACTTCATATGATTGTCTCTATATATCTCTATATTTTTTCATATCTTTAATGGGGGTTCACAATCAGGTTCTCGATACCGACCAAGTTAAGCCTTCTGGACTTCCCTTCAGCATAGATTCAAGTTCATTCTTCCCTCATGCTGGATCATTATAAGGCACTTCTAGTTTAGCTTGAGCAACCTATTTCCCTTTAACTGTCTTTCATATTTTCCAAAATTGTTGGTCTAACAAATATTGCTCATGGTCTTCATTAGACACCTTCTCTTTATAGTGCCATGGCTAAACTATTTGAGGGCCACTCAAACACTCAAACTGCAGATTGACCCTTTTCTTGATCTTCTATTGCCACCTTAACCAATTTTCCTTTCTTTTTTTTTTTTTCCATCAGAAGAATATCTACAATTTCAATAACTAGCTTCCACACTTTCTAGTTGTATCTAAAAGAATGCTTCTTCAAGATCATCCATAGGGTTGGCTTTTAGTTAATCCTTATCCTCTTTAGTTCTCTCCTTTTCTTTCTCCAGTTGCTTCTCCTTCATTCATAAAGAAGTCAAACAATGGGCCTCGTATATCTCGCACTAAATGTTTTCTTTGATCCCCCTTGGTAACCCAATCCTTTCTTGGTGGTCTGTGTAGGTATATTTGAAAATTTAGTCACTTCTATTAAGTTCTTCCCTAACCCCCGACTTGGAAGAAAATTCATATTCTTCATGATACTCACCACTTTTGGACCAATCCATTTATCCATAACATCGACAACCTAAAAGCCTTTGAGATGTGGAATAGTTATGCTCAACGTCGACACTATCTCCCCCACTTCAGCATAGATAGTAAAAATCTTCCCTTATCCTAAACTTGACTAGAGGTGAGCAAAAATTAGACCAGATTGAAAAAAATCGACCAATTTGATTTGGTTCAAATCAGTTTAGCTCAATTCTTTAATAAATTTGATTTGATTCAATTTTTATTTTAAAAAAATTTCGATTTTTAGTTTTCAAATCAATTTTTTATATTAAAAAATTGAATAAATCAAACCAATTTGAATCAAATCGAATTTAAAATACATGTAATTTAATTAAATCAAATCAAATCAAATCAAACTAAAATTTTTTAAGTTCAGTTTGATTCAATTTATACGTCTGTAAAATTTAGTTTATTTGGTTTGGTTTATTCAGGTTTTTCAAAAATTTTGGTTCGATTTGATTTGTAAATATAAAATTTAATTTAACTAATGTTAGTAAAAAAAAAAAAAAATTGATCAATTTGCTCACCCCTAATCTTGACCGTTTAGTGAATAGTAGATGACACGCCTCCCAAAGGATGGTACCATGGCTTTTTTAATAATAATGAGAAAGTAATGGGAATATCCAACACCATAAACTCTACTATGGCCTCTACAACCTCAAATTGAACCATAGTCTTAAATATTAGTTGATCTCCTACTATCATCATAAGCTCAGATGATACTATCTGAATGCCTCCAAATCCTTCTTAGACATTTCAAACTTGTGCAACAACTTCAAAAGGCAAATATTGATCTCAAACTCATCATCAACCATTACATATAAAGTTCGACTCCCTTTACTTCGATTCTAATGAATAAGGCCAAATTATGTTCCCTTCCTTTGGAAGGTAAATCCTTCTCAAAAAAGTAATCTTACCTTTGTTAGTAACCAAGGCCACTACGTCCTTAGGTGTTACATCTTTAAAGATCTCTAAGCTTAACAAAAACCTCAACCATCGCCCTTTCATGCTCCTAGGTAGTGATGTGTAATTCTCACATGCTGATTTAGGCTAGCATCTTCTTCAGTTGCCTTAAAATGGATTCTCCTCCTTCTCTTTCACCAAGTGTCTTTCCACCTACTTCTCAACTCTCAAATCTTGAGGGTTACTCGATTTGGCTAATACTTCCCACTTGTATTTACATGATTCACTTTCTTCTTTTCCCTCTCTTTGTCACTCTCCTTCTACAATCTAATCATTCTCCCTCTCTTTACCTATTCAATTTCCTCATTTGAGCTCTTCTAAAGTTTAATGGCGCAGGCAATAACTATGACTTTTATAAGCGGGACATTTCTCAAAAAATAGGCTTTACAAGCCCCTTAAGAATCCTAGAGTCAATCATGAAGGCCCATTAATTTAGGTGTAAGAATTACAGTAATTTAAAAGTGGATTCCCTCTTATACTCAGTCTCTTAAACTTTGGTGGAACAATGGTATTATTATTGATGAGATCCTAGATTTCATATCTCATCCTACAACAATCATTAGTGTTATGCCTAGCTTATTGATGAAAGGTATAATAAGCATTGGCATCATATTCCTAAGTAAAGGATTAGGAGGCCAATGTCTTCAATAACCCCTTCTTTTGTAACCTCTTGAATGTTTTAGAAAGAGGCATGCCCAAGTCTATGAATTGCCTTAAGACTTTTATTGCACTCACATAAGCAGTCTTGTTCCTTTCTCCCTAAACTTGAGGTAGTTTGTTTCTTTGATTCTAACTCTAACTCTTTGACCTGTAAGCCAGCTTCTCTAAGATCTTCAAAATTGCATACCAAATCCCCTTTCTCCTAGAACTTATGCTTGACAATGCTTCCATAATGAAAATTCTAACATGTTCTATTTTTGTTGGCCTAGTAGTTGCCTTAGAGGCTAGTTTTTCCACCTCCCTATATAGTTATTAAAACTCTTACCGACTTTCTACCTTAATAACTCCAAATCTTATAAAGTGACTTCCAAATCCAAGTTGCCACTATAGTATATTTCAAAAGCCTTTGTCAGTTTTTTCTAAGCTCTTCTGATTCTTTTAGGATGATTATAGTAATAAGCCTTCACAGATCCCTCTAATGGTAATTCAAAAGTTCAAGCATGTTATTCATTAAAACTCTGGATGTCTTCATGGCCAGTATATAGGAACGGATATGGTTGATTGCATCTTAGGTTCTTATGAAGTTTTATTCAAAAATTGACAAAGAACTTCTCAGGCTTACGGGCCAACAACTCTTCAATATTTGTCCCCCACTCTAAGCCCCTAATGCTTAACAAGCCCCTAGTGCTTAACAAGTATTCAAAAAGTCTTTTAGATCTTTTCTACTTGCTTAACAAGACTATTAAAATCGAACACTCTCTTTCTTATTTTCCATGTGCTTATTGTACACTCTCCTTCTCACTTTCCATGTGCTTTTCAGGAGTTGTAACCACACTTTTGATTTATTTGGCCAGCTTGCTCTTATAAAACTCTTTTATTCCCTAAATAAATTATCATCAATAACCACAGGTCAGAGAGTTTCCATAGGCATTTTCCCTTATCAATTTTGTTAGTGAATGCCTCATTCTTCTTTAAATCTCATTGAGGCACTTATTTACCTCCACAATAATCCTTCCTCCATCATATGGCTGAGGTTAGCCCTTATTCTCTCTATAACTTCGAATGGTACCATTAGCTCCATCAATAACCTAAATCTTTAGATTGGGCAAGGCATCTTGCTTTTTCTAGCTAATTGATTGAGGGTTTGGATTTTGATGGCTGCAAAACTAGGGTTATTAGCATGATGCATCAATATATAATAAATGCATATTTACATGAGATGCACATATTAGTGGCAAAAGATCCTTCAATCTTATTACTCCCATACACAAGATTAGAGGCTCTTACCTAGGTGTGGTCTTATTTTTTTTATTAATAAAGAATGGAGAATGTGCATGATGCCCTCAAAGCAAGTAGCGTAAAAGTCTCAAAAGAACATATGTACATGGAGACTAAAGAAGCCATATTTACGAAAAAAAAATTATTTACATTGATAATGAAAATATACACACAAACATAGGATCCCTCTTAACAAAGAAAAAAAGGGAAATACAAAACTATTTACATAAGAAATAAAAATATCTACATAAAGAATACCATTTACATGGAGGAGAATAGGGAATACACAAATGTATATATAAGAGACATTTATATCAAAGGGGAATGTGATAACATTATATTTACATAGAGGATACCTAGCTATGTTCCTTGAAGACTTCAACCCTGCCTTTTAAGGACAATGCAAACAAGAGGGTATCCTATTCCAAGGTGTTATTGATTCTTATATGTGCCAAATAATTGAAAAGGTTGTTATAATTGATGGTTCTTACAAGCTTAGAGAACAATTGTCGTATACCATTTATTTGAAATACTTGAAGATATTTGGTTTATGAGTGATGAACCCTTTTTACTATCTTCTAAGCCCAAAAAGAACTTAAGTCTAAAGTTTGGAGAATTCATTAATTTGTCTAAGGGTAAACCTAGTACATGTGGTGATAGTTCTTTATTTTCAGTATTTTTTTAGGGCTAGTTTTTATTGTTAATTTAGTCTAATTTGAAAAAAAATACTAGATAATGTCTCACTTTTGGCTTGTGTTCTGTAATTTTATAGGAAATCATGGAAATTAGAGCTTATTGATGAATTATGAAAGTTTTATGGGTGGAATTGTGTAGTTTTAGAAGTTCGAGGACTAATAGAAATTCGACTATTCAGAAATCACTTTTGATATTTTTCAGATAAAGTTTGAGTCCAATTTCCATTCAAATTAGGAAGAGCCTGAGAGTCCATGCAAGAGAGGAAACTTCACCGACACCTATTCATAAGAGAGGAAGCTTGGTTTGTTATGATTCCTAATTGGTGGAGGATGTTATTTTTCCTATTTTAAAGGGGAATAAAAGACTATAAATAGGGGAGGAAGTCTTTGTAAAGGGAATTATAAGAATTGTTATTATTATTTTTTAGAGAGTTTTTGCTTTATTTTATTTTTGGAGAAGAAGTTATCCACAAAAGAAGAATTATTGGTCAACTATCAAGTTTGAAGAGAAGAATACTAGGGTTTTATCATGAAAACTTTTCTATTTTATTTTCTCTTTATTTTGATGTTGGTTAGTAATTCAATCATGAACTAAATTAATTAGGCACCTGGGTATGATGAACCCTAAGTGCATTTTGAATTATGATTTTTTAGATAATATAATCTTTTCATTATTTTATGGAATTCAATTGTGTTTACTCTTTATTTTCTTAAATTGATATATCTGGAATATTGATTCTTATTTTAATTCTTTAAACTTAGATTGAGAAATCAAGTTATTGAATAGATTTAGTACAATTAAAAGGAGTTGCATGTACCGCTAGAGATATGATAACATAAATCTTTCGGATTAAGTCAAATCTAATAATGAAATTTAAGGAACTATAATACAATTTTAGGGGTTTTAATTAGGAAGAGATTCCAATTAATCAACCTATAATTATTTGTTAATAATCTTGAGAAAGACTTTAACATACTAAACGAATTTCCACAGTTCCATAAACATTGAATTAGATTCTATTGCCGAAAAATCAATTTCTTAATAAGTCTTAGGAGGATTCAATACTTGAGTGCTATTTGTCATATTGATCACCTTTCACCCACTCTCTAGTTCATACTTTCATTAATTTAGTTTGTTGAATTATTTTATTTTAATTAGTTAATTAATTCACCTAAAATTATCGGTTAAATAAATTAGAAATAGCTAATACAAGTACTTTAGTCCTTGAGGGATCGACACTAGATACTCATACGCTATAATATACTCGATAGGTGCATTTGTCTACTCGATCTATAGGTGTTAGCCTCAGACCGTATTAAGTTTTTGTCGTAGCTGTTGGGGACTAAAATATTATGAACACTTGATATCTATTAATTTAGCCAATTTTTCTTTTTTCGTAATTTTTTTGTCCCATTTTACCCTTCTTGTTTTAGTTTCATTGTGGTTTCTAGTCTTTTCAAAGGTTATAGCGGTATATGATTCGAAGCAACACAAATGAGCTAGAACCTGAAAATCCATAAATAGAGAGAACTTTCCATCATAATTTAAAGAGATAGTAATCAAGAGAAGATTGAGCAAAATCAAGAGATAGTAATCATGGCAGATCGTCAAATGACTATGTTTGACTATGCAAAACTCACTGTGACGGATGCTGGAACAAGCATAGTGAGACCCGCTGTTGAAGCCAATAATGTTGAAATCAAGTTGAATATCATTCAAATGGTGCAACAATCAGTACAGTTTGATGGTTTGCCATATCATTCAAATGGTGCAACAATTAGTACAGTTTGATGGTTTGCCATATGAGGATCCAAATTCTCATCTAGCTAATTTCTTGGAAATATGCGACACTTTCAAGATCAATGGAACTACGAATGATGCCATTCGTTTAAGGTTATTCTCATTTTCATTAAGAGAAAAGGCCAAATGGTGGTTGAACTCACTTCCTAATGGTTCTATTACTACATGGAACCAGATGACAGAGAAGTTCTTATTGAAGTATTTTCCACCTGTGAAGTCAGCAAAATTAAGGAATGATATCTCATC
>CATIWR010097755.1:0-15688 GCA_949677035.1 Omphalea diandra | reverse complement strand
TGCACCCTAGTAATTTGCATTCCAGACTGCAAAATCAAGATTGTGGATTATTCATGATTGAAATGTTAAAATTATTGTTCCATAATAAAAAATCATGGGTGGAAAATGAAACAATCTCTGCTGTACAAGTCTTAGATAATGATGATGTTATTATTATTTACGCTGTGAATTTTGGGATTTGGATATTTTATTTATAATTATAGTAGTTAGTATAGCATTTTTTGGTTGAAATAGACTATTTGATAATACTTATAGAACATTAGAAAATTTTTGGCTATCCTCATTACCATCCAATATATGAAATTTTGCATATATTTTATTGCATATGCAATCTAGATAATTTTATATTTTTCCGTACTAAGTGAACCAAAAGAATTATCCCCCCGCATTGCCACCTTTCTAGACAAGGATGTTTTATGTTTCTTTCTTCCACATACCAGATCCATCCATGCTCTAGCTAACCTAGGATTCATCACAAGGAAGCACATTAGAGATTGGAAAGGCTGTTGGTTTATGATGCTTATGCTGTGTGTTCAGCATAACTATGATGAAATCTTTATCTCTTTATATATTTTATCCAGTGTGTTGGGTGGTTTTACTCTGAGTTTTCCTGTAAATACCACTTCGAAGGAGAGGGTTCTGAGCCAAAAAACAGGGAGAAGGGAAAAAGGAGAAGGTAAGGAAGAAGAAAACAAGTAGGGTTTGAACAGGGCTAAGGCCCATTCTTGCTCCCTTTAGGCTTTTGTAGTTCCTTTTTAGTAATTTAGTGCTTTATAAACAAACATGTTTAGACAAGGTCACTCGACCTTTTTGTTTTAGAAAAAAAGAAAAACCTCTTTTTCCTGGTGTTGTGATTTTTCCAATCTATGACTCCTTGCTTCTCTATTGGTTTTATCTTATATTGCTTTGTGTTTCATGCTGGTCGTATGATTGATGTTTCTACTTGCTTATGTGTGATCGAATTCATAATTTAATTTATTGGCTTTCTTCCTTTTTCTTCTCTTTCAGAATCTCTTAATCTAAGTGTGGTTTTATATTTTCAACATATAAACTGCAGGAATGATGGATTGCTGCCATTTGTAGAGAACTTTGTAAAGGACCATTTTCTGCCAACTATGTTCGTGGACTATCGGAAGAGTGTTCAACAAGCTATATCAAGAAAGTCAAGATCCTATGAAACTTTTTCTAATTTGGTTGATTAATAATCCATGCCACCCTTTTCTTCCGTTGACTAAAGTAGAAAGATATGCATTGCATGAATTGATAGAACTCATTTTTGTCTCATCTTTATCAATATTGCCTAGAGCAGCTCCACATATTTCAAGGTTCAGCTTACTATGTTTTGATCAATTTCCGTTGCAAAACCATCTAGGTATTATACTAATTGGAGCTGCACATCCAGTCATAAGACTTTGCGCTATGATCTATTAAAACTAGAAAATGTTGTATGTATTTGTGATATAAGCATAACCAGCAGGACTTTGATTACCATATGCAGAAAATCAGCACAGAGGACAAATCCTTACTTGTCTATTTTGGTATGGTAAACCAATGTTTGAGCACGTGTGTTTTCTTTTCAACTTTTTGAGCTTTGAGAGCAGGAATAACAAGCCACCTAAACATCGGGATAGTCTTACTAAACTTTATCATTGTTGAAAATAAATCGAATGCAGAATCCGGATCCATACTAGTTGGAGCTGCTCATCCAGTCATAAAACTTTGCACTATGATCTATCAAAACTAGAAAATTTTGTATGCATTTGTGATATAGCATAACCAGCAGGACTGTGATTACCATATGCAGACAATCAGCACAGAGGACAAATCCTTATTTGTCTATTTTGGTATGGTAAACCAATGTTCAAGCACATATGTTTTCTTTTCAAACCTTTTGAGCTTTTAGAGCAGGAATAACAAGCCACCTAAAAATCGGGATAGTCTTACTAAACTTTATCGTTGTCGATAATAAATCGAATGCAGAATTCAGGTCCAGCTGCATGTGGGGTTCAGATAGTGCACTTGCATGCTGCATAATCAGTTTAGGGATAGTTGAATGTCACCTGAATTTTTGTTAAACGTGTGGTGGTGTTAGGCTTTTCTTTGTGTAAGCTTTCTTGTGTTAAATATGTAGTCTTACTGCAGGTCCTGCTGCATTTCGCCCAAGGGCACACACTGCTGCTACATATACCCTGTCAGTTGAGAAGGGTCGACCTGTCTTGCAGGGACTTTTAGCAATAGATTTCTTGGCAAAAGAGGCAAGTTTAATCTTTTCAGCCACTGATTATTTGATTAAGTGCAACCTAAAGCATGAGTGGCATTGGCAAGATCTTAGCAATGAAATTTTCATCTGTTATGGAGTGCTTTATAACATTTTATCTCAACTACTTGTAGTCCATGTGTTAATGTGATTTAAATTTGCCTAATTTAAGTGTCACTTACTATAGGTGCTTGGTTGGGCTCAAGCAATGCCAAAATTTTCTAGTGATCTAGTGAAGTATGTGCAAACTTTTCTAGAACGAACATATGAAAGAATTCGGACATCATACATGGAGGTATGGATGATTTTTGTTCCCCTTCCATTTCATTAGTACAATTTTTAGGTTTGCTAAATTTCTCTTACATAATTCATAATCATATGCTTTTCATGTATTATTTCCTTTGTTTTTGTAATATTTTACATTTTTTAAATTTGTTAAAATTTCTTTCCACATATTTCATCTAGAAAGAAACCTTTGATAAGTTTATACAATCAGTTATATATCTGCTGTTAGGAATAGACCAGGAGCTTGTTCTTGGATAAATGGCACTTAATGCTTGAGCAGCATTGCAAGATCTTAGCTATAACTTTCTTATCATTGTGTTTTCTTTCAACCTTTTGAGCTTGAGAGCAGGAACAAAGAAGCCCAAAACATCTGGACAGTCTAACAGTTCCTAACAGCTGAAGCTTTTGATTCTTCAAGTTGCTCTTGTGCTTCTTGACATTCCTGCATTATTTTGAGTGCCACTTCCACCAATTAGAACAACTTTAAGCTCTTTCAGAGTTGTTTTCATCTTCTCCAAAGTATTTTCTGTGGGTTTTCTATTTCAAATTCCAATAGGCTTATTTTCTAAAATACTTTGCCCAACTTTATGAGCCATATAATTGTAACCAAATTGTGGTTGACCAGAATAATTTTGTCAATGAACTTGTTCAAACACATGTTGAGTTCTCCATACTTTCCATTGTTTCTCTTTAACTCAAAAGAGGACTGACCGTTAAAAATTTAGATAGTAAGGAAGGAAGCTTTTTCAGGACCACCATATGCGTCTCTAAGATAACACAATTCTTCAAACTATATCTTGTAAGCTTTTGCTTTCAATTTTTGAATTTCATCCCACATAGTGCTTTCCATCAATACCAATTCTGCTACAATGCTGATGCTATGGTGCCTCTATTACAGTATTGCAACTATATTCTTTTTTAACCATAAATATTTATGGCAAAAATTGAGGAAAATCAACAAATCTACAAATGCGTGTGGTGGGAAAGAAAAAGATAAAATCTGGACAGCCACAGATCAAGGAAGAAATTAAGAAATCTCAAAAGAACCTGCTTTGATACTAAATTGATGTAGAACCAGGAACAAGAATGAAAGCATGCAAAGAAATATGCAAAATTGATATAGGCACCAAGCCTTCAAAATCAAGTATTGTGTAGTTTTTTTTTTAGATTTTTAAGTAATTTTCCTTCGTAGGATAAAAAATCCTAACTAGCAAAATTCTGAGTCAATATTAAATAGAATAGTAAATCGACCTTTATATATTCCTAATCGTAATAAAAATTCCTAAATAACATTGAACCCTAATCTTCCAAATTAGAAATTTCACAATAAAATTATGAATTTTATAATCAGGACAAATTTAAATAACTTCTAAATAAATCTATTTTCCACGTCTGCATCAGCCTATTCTTACATGTTAGTTACATTGATGAAGTAGTGAATATATGATGCAAACAATGATAGGTCCAAGAAAATTTAAGCTTAACAATCAAGAGATTTCAAGTTACAGTGTTGGTATGATGCAGTGCCTATTTGGAAATTTGGAAGTCTTGTATTTTGTAAACATGGAGCCTTATATTTATTTGTTAGGTTGTATTGTAATACATCTGTTTTTTTATTAATATAATTGCTATAGTTGATTGTATTAGTGATGATAGGATATATTTATCAAAATGTAATATAGCATTGTTGTCTATTTTGATTTATCCATTCATGATTCATTTATTTTAGTATTCATTTTACTCTCTGTGTTGGATATGGGGCCTATTTTGAATCTTGGAAGTCTTGTATTTAGCAAATGTGGAGCCTTATATATATTTGTTACGTGCTATTGCTGTTTTAGTATCTTGTATATATTATGCTCTGGTACCTGTGTTTTTGTATTAATATAATTGCTATAGTTGATAGTGTTCATGATGATAAGATGTATTATCAAATTGTGAATAGTATTATTGTCTATTTTGATTCATCCATTCATCTATTTTAGTATTCATTTTAATCTCTGTTGGATGTTTGAGAATGTTGACGAACAATTAAGGAAGCATTGGTATCATGGCCATTTCCTTTTTCCTTTTCATTAAAAGAAGGCACAACATGCTAGTTTAACTTCTTGTCATTTTTATTTTCTCAGACTTTGCTGTAAACATTTTAAAAACACAACAAAAATGAGAAGCTGGAAATCTTGGCGGCTTTTTAATCCATGAATATATCATTAAAAAATCACGAAGGGCCAGTCTCTCTGACTGTTGATTTCAGTGAGCTCTCATTTTGTGAATAACCTGACTCTTAATTTGTTAAAGCTTCACTTTACTTATTTGAAGTCCTACGTAGTATACTATTATGTTTATAGTGAAAATATCATTGGGGGGGGCAAAAATTATGAGAAATAGAAGATGATATTCAATATAGGTACATAAGTTGGGATGCATATGATGCACTTTTCAAACCTCACTTCCTTCTTTGTCATTAGTGGTGCTGAAAAATTCTATGAAAGGAGATGATCCTTGTTCTGCATACCGAATGTCAATGTCAATATTCCCTCATGCGATCAACCATACTATTGGTTAGCATTTTTTGTTGGTCATTTTTCAGGCTGTTCTCGAGAAGCAGAGTTACATGCTGATTGGAAGGAATGATATTGAGAAATTGATGCGACTTGATCCAGCAAGCTCATGTTTGCCAAATCCACTTGGTCAGTCAAACATGGTGAAAGATGTCTCAAATGCTGAATCTGCTGACATTGAACTAGAGCTGAGTGAGTTATTCTTGAATTTGCGGCCTATTAAGCAGGTAGCAGACATGTGCCATCCCAATTGTTGTTGCTATTTTTGAGATTTCGACTCAGTCCATCACAAACTGTTTAGATTTTAGTTTTCAATTGGACTTTTAGTTTGTCAAGTCTTATAATGAGTTGATATTTGCTGCATCGAATTGGGATTCCCTCTAGATTATCTACTAGGGTTACATGTTTATTTTTGCACACTGCAGGAAAATCTAATTCGTGATGATAACAAGCTAATTTTGCTGGCATCCCTTAGCGATTCATTGGAGTATGTTGCAGATTCAATTCAAAGGCAAGTTCATATGATTCCATAAATTTATGCTGTTGTTTTCTTCATCTATCTTCAGGAGGTTTACAATAGAGGAGTGAGAAATTTGAAAACTGATGTTGGCTTGAGAAAAAAACATGATTCTTGCATTATTGGTTTTGTATAAATGTGCTAATTCTTTTGGTAGCTCAAATATGCCCCCTTTGATCTTCTGGGATGAAATTGAGCTTCCAAGGCTTGTGACTGTTACCTCATATTCTTTTGTGATTCATCTTAGAAGTATACAGATGCTATCTCCATGATGGATTGAACTTTTGCACCTGGTCTTTCGTGGTGAAGTCGCCCACTCTGGAATTTGTGCTTAATAGTCCTTTTGGTGGAATTAACAACTAGTTTGGATTAAGCTGTTGTTCTGTGGTATTTCCTGGACCTTAGTAATTGGATTAGTCCTAATCCCAGGTATTCCGCTGATTAATCTAAATTTTAAGGCTACACAGATTTTGGATAGTTAATAAATTTAGAGTTAAAGAAAAATTATAAAACTCTAACAAGCAACATGATCATTTCCATAATTTCTTGATAAATAGTCAAACATTATGTATCAAATTGTGGAAGTTAGAAAATTCAAAATTAATCTTCATGTTGTGAAGTTGATATGATAGGAAACAAGAAAATTTGAATAAAGTTATTATTTACTTTGAATGTCAATGCAAATTGTAAGGTAATTAAGACATCTTATACTTATTTATTTTTAGATGGGTTCAAAACAATAAATACCCTAATTTCAAAAAAGGAAAGGAAACATAAAAAAGGTGGGGAAGAAAGAAAGGCCACGTGGAATTGATGATGACGTGTTCTCATATAGAACTTACATTTGTCACAGTTCCTCTGCTTTTATAACGTTCATCTTTTGTGATACCCCATAATTGTATGTCCTTGTGTGAGCTATGAATAGAAAATTTTCTTTAGGCTTTTCTATTCTCTTTCAGCTATCATACTTATGATGTCTGAACTTCCCATCAGCATAAGCTCTAAGTAAACCTTTTAAAATGAGTTGCTTAAAATTAAAAAAAAAAAAAAATCCCATCAGTAAGCCTTAAATTACACTTCAGTGCTTACCATTTTGAAATTAGCAACTGTAGTTCTTATACCACCATCAGTGAAAAGTAGAAGATTTGATGGACTGAAGTGTAATACGGTAATTTTTGCCTACATTGGATGTGTATACACCAATGCTCACATGAGTTGGGTCTCACCTCTATGCGTGTTATTGCACATACGCTTGGTGTGGGCAAGAATTTTCTTTTATAATATAACAATTCAGAGACTAAGCTGCTATTACACAAAATTTTTGAGGTTAAAGAATGGTTCAATTTAAAATGTCAGAGACTCTGGTGTAATAAACATAACTTTATGATCAGAGGCGGAAGTATATATTATGCTTAATTTTTTTCTTCCCTTTCCTTTTCTTTCCTTTGCTTGCTTCCTTTCTTTCTTTCTTTCTTTCTTTTTTGGTTGTTGTTGTTGTAAATCACAATAGGATTTCTTTTCAATAAGTGCTGATGGAGCCATTTTCTATTTGATATACTCTTGAAAACGCACTTTGGAAATGTCTATTATCAGACATCCAAAATGATGATATTATCAAATATATGTCCCTGTATATAATATAATGACTTTTTCATATGTTATTCATTCACTTATTTGTTATTGACATGAATGCCATCATTGGAAGCAGATTATTTTGTCTTATCACCATGTGAACTGACTATTTACTCGACTATGATATGCCAAAATAAAAGTTTTTTCTTTACATATGAAAATCATTTGCAATAGTTGATGTGAAGTAAACTTTGGGTAAAAATGCAGGTTTGGGCAAACAACTTTAAGAACAATAGAAGTGAATGGAAAGAATCTGGCATCATTTGCAGATGACTACAGAAAATTGGCAATTGACTGCCTGAAGGTTTTACGTGTAGAGATGCAGTTGGAAACTATTTTTCATATACAGGTTTTATAAGTGTGCACTCAATGAATTCTTGTAATCAATTTGGGATCCATTTGTTTTATGGAAAATAACTTGTCTATGGAAAATATTTTCAAAAAAAAATTATTTTCTAAGGAAAATATTATATGACAAATATATTTTCTGGTGTCCTTTTAATTTATAAGATTATAACAAAGTTTAGATCATAGAAACTTTATATTTATATTATTTATTGTTTAACATAAGAAAAATATATTAAAAATGAAAATTTTTGTGAGTTCCATCTATCATCAGTGACTACCATCGGCCGGCGGCCATCGGTGATGGTGGTTAGAAGTCAAAGATGATCGGTGATAATAAATACATATATTTATATGATTTATTTATCATTTAAATGAGTTTGCAAAGAAAATTATTTCTTTGAAAAGAGGTCATTTTCCTTGAAGTGGCTTAGTTTTTCATTGATTAGGAAAATATTTTCTGTTGATCAATTTTCCTAAGCGCGCTAAACATCAGAAATGAAGAAAATATTTTTCGGGAAAATATTTTACATGAAACAAACGAAGCCTTGAGATGAGATCTGTTATGCAAACTTTTTGTTGGAAATATCTTCAAATAGGAAATGACAAACAGAGACTACTTGGAGGACCAAGATGCAGAAGAGCCAGACGACTTCATCATTTCACTGATTGCTCAGGTGACTGTCTTCATTTAGTGCTTTTTGACAATTTATATTCGATGTCATATTATTTCTCGAATGGAATTTGAGACCAGAGGATCGATGTCTGAGTTTCTCTTTGGCGGCTCTCTAATTATTATTTTTCCATATCTATCTTTATTTTTGGTTCTAATACTGTCAAACAAGTTTCATTGTTCAGCAACTACCGAGGGCTGTGTAAGGAAATTTAATACTGTGCTTGTTAAGGAAGCACGTGTCATTGTAGTTATGGGTTGTTCTTTGTTTTGTCAAACCCTTTTCCCATAGTTCTGGAGTATGTAGTGATTGAAGTATAATTTCTTGTATTTTCAGTTTTGTTGTGAGTACAAAATGGCAGTTAAGTATTTTGGTTATCTAGATTTGATGGTGCCACTAGTTTGTTGATTTTCTGTGGTGCCACAGTAAACAACCTAGTTGATGGAATTCTTAGATGTTTCTGGGTTTCTGTTGTGTTAGGATCTAGTGATGCAAATGATTGATTATGATTCAGGTTTATAGGAGATTGTGAATTATTTGTTGCCTTTATCTCTATATTTTGTAGGAAGCTTTATCGAGGCATTTTATTGGACCTTATCCCATATAATAAGAAGACGAGATGGCATTCTCTTATTGACAATCTAGTGATAATAATAGGAGTACTCAAATTCGTATTTGTATATACATTATTTTTACTGATCAAGCTATTGTAGATTCTGTTACCTACTCACATTGCATAGACAAGAATCTCCTAGTTGTCATGTTTATCTATGTCGAAATTTTCTCTGCTGTAATTATAGGGAACAGCATCTCTTACAGTTTTAGAATATCCAATACTAGAATATGAAATAACGCATGCAAAGATTTATACACTTTATGGAATGGAGCAATGTATAAACCACTACTTGATATAAATATGCATAATATGAGCTCAATTTGGAATGCAAAAGAGATCTAAATGTTGAGGTCTAAATCCTTTTTAATTCTTTTTCAACAAAACACCGTTTGTAAAAGTGAGGGGCATCTCATTTGCTATCTGAACTACATCAGTGCTGAATACATCAATGAAAGAACAATTATGGAGGAAAATGCATAGAATTTTTTTTGTTTGCTTTCTTGCCTCCCGATGTAATTATTGTCTTTTGAGGATACATGCTGTTAATTCTGCTAGCATATCGTTAGGAAAGGAATTGATCCTGTACTCTTGGAATTAATTCTTTTTTCCATCTCACCAGATTACACGCAGGGACGAGGAAATGGCACCTTTTGTTGCAGGAGCAAAGCGGAATTACATATTTGGCGGAATTTGTAGTGTTGCAGCAAATGCATCTATCAAGGTCTGGATCTATACTTTTTTGAAATTTCGGTTAGACCAAAGAAGTTTCTGCATTTTCTTTTCTTATATTACAGTTTTGAGCTCTTTTAGATATGCAAGTACCAGTTCCTTGTACTAATATTGGGAAGCATGATGTCCTTTTAGGCTTTGGCTGACATGAAATCCATCAACCTGTTTGGAGTTCAACAGATATGTCGAAATTCAATTGCACTGGAACAGGTAAACTTTATATCTTATCCAATGGAGTCCATCACCTGCCACTAGTTTTCCTTCCTGGGATTTGTCATCTTGTTGGGAGTTAATTCTGTACTAGGAGAGTATCATAAAATCATTGAAACCTATCTGACTCTGTACTTCATCGCTAAATTTGGCTGCTGGTGGTTGTAATACCACTTTCTAATGTTGATATGAAGTTTTTACAATACTGGCATTACAGGCCCTTGCAGCTATTCCGTCAATTGATAGTGAAGTTGTACAGCAGAGATTAGATCATGTCCGCACCTACTATGAGCTTTTAAATATGCCATTTGAGGCAAGTTTATGAATCATATTTTCCTGTATAAACTTTTTGTATTGCAGTGATGTCAATTTTTATCTCCTTTGGTTTGCAGGCCTTGCTTGCTTTCATCACAGAACATGAGCACTTGTTTACAGCGACAGAGTGGGTTGCTATGACTTGTCTGGTTGTTTTAGGGAGAATGTAGATTAATATTTTGTTAAATAGCACATTGCTCAATTTTGCAGGTATGCTAATCTTCTAAAGGTCCAGGTCCCAGGAAGGGAAATTCCCCCAGATGCACAAGACCGAGTATCAGATGTAAAATATCTTTAGCTTTCTTATTGGCAGTGAGGATTGACGTGCAGTGTAAAATATCAGTGGTTCATTCATGACGTGGTGCCAGCATAGAATTTCTAGATAGTTTTTTATTAGATGCAGAAGTCAATTCAATGAACATCAGCTGCATAGCTTGTGCCACTGAATTTTTGCAGTATATTGTAGATGTAAGGGCCTCGAATTTCATTTGTTGTCATTTCTTGTGTGGTATTATCATTTTCTTTCTTCAAATTTTGGGTTTTGGACAACGTTGATGAGAGAGAGATGCAAACTTCCTGCTATTCCCTGTATATCATTCCTTTGTAATTCATGATTATAAGAGTTTCATAGGGGGTTTTTTGCTACTCTAGTAGAGGTGCATATATGGTGGGTGGAAAAACTACCGAGGAAGATCATGTCATACGTAGCGTCTCATACTCAAATCAGACTTGCTTAAAGCTAGAACTGAGGGTGCGTTTTCTTTCTTTCTTTTTTTTAAGAAAAAAAGCATTGATGAGTTGCAGTTGTGGGGTGGTTGCAGTGGTGAAATATTGGCCGCCTGGGTTTTTTGGTAAAAATATCTTCATTGTTCAGCTTAGCAATCTGGCAAGTATTTTTGTAATCAGGAAGGAATTTATAGTTACAAATTTTTAGTTTAGAAACGATTACGGGCATGAGCCAAAATTTTAGGGATAGTGGAATGTAATTTGCCCCACAAATAATATGCCACGATTATCAAGCCAGACTCGAGCGATGAAGAAGACGAAAAATACGTTAATCAAAGCTACTGATCAATGCGTTCTAATCACTTTGTGTGAGAGATTAATATCACAGTTCAGCTATGCGAATCAAGCACTGAGAATGGAAGCAGAGGCAAAATCAAAACTAGCAGTCACGGTAAGAAGAAAATAGGCCAGGGCCGTGGAAAAAGTATTCAGCAGATATAACAGTGCCAAAAAAAAAAAAAAAGATTTCCACATTTCTGATGTATATGTGGTATAATTATATGGCAGGAGGAAAGGAATTGATGATTTTATGTGAATCAAGCACTGAGAATGGAATTAGAGGCAAAATCAAAACTAGCAGTCACCGTAAGAAGAAAATTCGAACATTGTCTTGTACAAAGGCCTTTGTCGGAGGGCCGTGGAAAAAGTATTCAGAAGATAACAGTGCCAAAAAAAAAAAAAGAACAAAGAATTCCGAAGTTCTGATGCATATGTGGTATAATTATATGGCAGCAGGAAAGGAATTGATGATTTTCTGTTTGCACAAAAAGAGTTGATAAAATGGAAAAGAGAAATAAGTATAGTAATCCCCCCCTCCCCCTCCTCTTTGGTGTCCAGTTTAGATAGTTACGCGACAAACGAGCCATGTCATCACCGAGGTATCGACCCACATGGCACTTCATTTATGTAATTAGCCAGATTTAGTTAATTGATGTCAAAATCATATTTAAGTGACTTAATTGAATAAAATTAAAATTTTATAACCACAATAAAATTTTGGTTATAGATTAATGATCGAAAGTACAAATTATCCAAGAATTTCCAAAATTTTACTTTAATAAGCTGCTGATTATCGAAAATTATACTGTCAGGGTCAGATTATGAAATACATGAACTGCTCTGCTCGCACCAGGATAATATTTGTTCATTTGCATTATACGCAATTCTACTACTGGTCTGGATGCACTTCGGATTGAAATGTTGGGTTCATTTTCATGGTCTTCTTGGCAAGGGTGCGGATATCTTCTCGATTGGATTCAACTGATATTCGTGCAAGTTCTTTAACACCGCCTCTGGAAATGAAATCCTTTACATTGTCCTCTGCAATAAATAGAAAATTATGTCAGTTAAAAGAGATAATGAACGTTTATCACAAACAAGAAAATGAATACATGAAGCACCACAAAGAGCTAAAGGTTCTAAATGTTCTACTTCAAAATTAGGTTCATTATGCGTGCCTTCAAGTTTTAGTTTTCTTAGTTTCATTTGGTCCAGCCATGAAATAAAACTAAATTAGTATGCACTGCCACTTCTCTAACCACATACAGCCTAATGATTTTAATGAAAAAAAAAAATGAAAAACTCTATTATCAAATTTATAAATACTTGCATCTTTAATTTCCCATTTTGAATTTATCTTCAAATCTACGACTCCAAAATATTCTTTATTTTTTTAACCCCTGGTGCCACTCAAATTCCTATTTTTTTCTACAAAACTTTAACTCCAGGTTCCGGAATTTCTCCATCAATTCAAAACAAACTAATTATTAAAAGTCAAAGCTTAAGCCCCATAAGCAGTTTTACCATTTTGAGCCAAATGACAAAGGGCAAGCTCAACATGGCGTCTGGTTGAAGCTGAAGTAGTGTGAGAGTTCGCAATTAACCATTCAAGAGCACCATCTTCCATTAGAAGTGAATGCCCCTTTCTAAGTCCTGCAGCAACAATAGGTTTGTGATGATTATGACAAGTAAAGACAGCTTGCAAGTGATTACATACATTACTAATCCACAAACCTTGATGTATGGCTCGGGATTCACATTTTGCAAAATTAGCCATCCCCCTTGCAACCTGTGCAATGACATCGTTGTTGTTGGATCTTGCCAATTCCAAGAGCGCCTTAATGCCACCATCTTCCTTCAGCATCATATGTAACCTTTCTGTTCCATGACAGTATATAGTCTATTAAATAACCAGAAATGCAGTTATAAAGAACGACTTTTGATTCTAATGACAGATTCAGTTTCTCTCCTACTCTCTCTCTCTCTCTTCCTTCTTCTTTTCAATTCTTCTTCTTCTCATATCTGTTCTGGTTTCTCATGGTAATCGGTGGTTACTTCTACGAGCTATCAACCCGATACTTATAGATCTAACAGTATTCAATGCTCAAATATAGTACAATTTGCAAGCAATCATAATTCTAAAATAACAGGCATTACATCATATTGTAACCTGTTTCATAACAGGCCCTAGAAAACACCTTAAATGGAAAGATTCCTTGCCCTCTGAAGAAGCAAAAGAAAGAAAAAAAAAATCTACAACTCTTGCAGATTTTCATAGATTTTGTGCTAAAAGCAGTTCAACATCATTGAATGTAAAAACTCTCACATAATTGTGCTTGACGAAAGCTAAAACCTCACAAGCAATTTTTATTTTTCTTTACAAAACGAAAAATAAAAATTGCTGCCTTTGCCTTTTTTTATAGCAAGCAAATTTTTAGAATTATGACTTTGTTTGGCTGTGAAATGACAAGGTTAGATTTTTTTACCATCATTTTACCTTTGTTTTAGTTTACACTTGATAAGAACATAACTAATGAATATGAGTTATGACTTTAACATTTTTCAATTTGCGTTTATGCTAGTTATTCATCAAGATCTTGCAAATCTATGCACCCTGTTAAAACAAGAATCAAGCTGTGTAAAATCACGACTCAGATAAAGTGTAACCACGTGAAGCAAGCAGCAGAGTTGAATGTCTAAACAATGTGACTTAGCAGTTACAATATCACATTTATCTTACCATTTCCACATAAATTAGCCAGCGCACCAGCTACCATTCTGAGAGTTTGTGGATCATCTGTTTTCGAGGCTGTCTTCGCTAGCAGTAGTGCACCAGCTTTGCTCATTATTAACCCTTGGTTCATTTCTGCAAAGATTGTGTAACGAATGAAAGAAAAGTAGAAACCTAGTATAATTTATTCTGCAGTGATCATCACTATGCAAACTACATTTCTATCTGCTAGAATCACATCATTAACCAGCAAAATAATAGACTAATCTGAGATTATTTTAAAAGAAAATCTCAGTGTACATATATAGAATAAATTACTTATTGTGGATTTGTTATTATAACTTTTTTTGTAAAAAATTACTATATTAATAGAATAATTTCATCTAGAATTATTTCAAGAAAATGCATCACTGCTTCCTTTTATATCCACTAAGGTGAAACACATTATTATTGTTTGGTCATTGTAATTTAATTTAAATAAAGAGTTTCGTTTAACTTTTTCTTGCATTATTTAATATTTGTTTTTGTCAATTTTACATAATTCATTTTAGAGCTTTAATTTTATTTAAATTTGTTAGATCAAATCATTATTTATAATTTGTTAAGATGAAAAATTATGGATAATCCAATGATAGTCCAATGTCTATGTGGTTACTATCCATAAGATGAAAAAGTGATGTGCACGTGTCAGAACTGGTCAGATGTTAATGTTGCTAAGGTGCAGGTTTGGGTGGGATTGAAGAAGTAACATTACTCAGGGAAAAGAGAAAGAAAAGGAAAGGAAAAAAACATATAAAACAACAAAGATGGAGCAAAAGCACTTTGTCATTTTCTGAGTGTGGTTTTAATTTAAAGGGTGGTGATTATTGTTTGTTTGAGAGTGTGATTGGAATGGTTACAAAAAACAGAGTAAAGATACTGTTCACGGAACAGAGTTAGGAAGTTGCTTGGAAAATATAATCCAGAGTTGTGATATGATGACCACTATAGCAGGCCATGCCTAGGCCAGTGCCATTTTTTATTTTACTAAGATAATTAATTATTTATTGCTTTTAACTTATCTTTAGACCTAAACAAAGAAAAAAAAATTTATTATCAAATATCAATAGGAAACATCATGTATGTATGTATGTATGTACGTACTTACTGTGTAAAAACTGAAATTACATACTAATTTTTTAATAATACTCTTGCCAATAATTAATGGGATTCAAATCTCAGTTGTCTAATCTACATAACTCCCATAATAGAACATGAACTTACTGGAACATGTAATTGCACATAAAGGTTTTCATTTGCATGAATACCTACCTACAAATATAAAAACATATACACATATGTACAGACAACTTTTACTAAATTCAATTTTCATTTGCTTAATCTATAAGAATTATATTAAAAACAGACATATAGTTTGATATAAAATCTAAAAAAAAGGTTATATGGTATTGAAAAACTCCTGCAACTTACATCTTATAAGTTCTCATACATTCTGGAAATAACTATACAGGATATTGCAAAGAAGGTCTTGTAAGAAAATTATTTTGTGAATTTCCCATTACTACTATCTGGGCCTCTCTAAGTTAACAAAATGACTAATATAGATTAACTGGTTATGTCCTAACAAAAGATTATGTTATCTGAATTTTGAAACTGAAGGTAAGGCTAATATAATCATCAAAATTAATGTGGAACTTAAAACTAATTATATCAAATCAAACTTGCCAAGAATGTGCAATAATGTAGAGCTA
>CATIWR010097696.1:0-17404 GCA_949677035.1 Omphalea diandra | reverse complement strand
TGTGGTTGTGGACTTGCTTCCCTCTTGAATTTCTTTGAAAGTCGCGGTCGCGATTCAGGCGAGATTCCTACCGCGAATTCGTCTGTGATGAAATGTCCTTTCTTTCTTCAAGGATCGCGGCCGAGAATCACACTGCGATTTTGCCTACCTTATTTTTAACATGTCTTGACATGATTCGCGGTTGCGAATATGGAGATTGCGGTCGCGATTTTCATGCTACTTCGAAATTCATCAACTTCTTTATTTCTTCTAGAGGGAATAATTCAATTTTGCAAAAACAACACTTATTTGAAACATTAGTGATGATCAATCTACTTTGTCAAGATCAAAAGAGGTTTTAATCATAGGATTGAGTATCCTAGACCAACACCTCCTTCATTTTATATTTGAGGTTTGAAGTTGCTTTTTTGAAATTTCTTCTCTTTTTTTTCTCCTTATTAGCTCATTTGTTCTTCTTGAAAGCATAACCAAATCCTTTTCCTCTTTGTCACTATCTTCCTCACTAGATACCACCTTTGGTTCCTTTTCTTTTGATGAAGATTTGAGAGCCAAGGTCTTCTTTTCTGCTTTTTTTTCTATTTGTCTCCTTACCCTCTTATCTTTTTCATTTCTTCATCCTTCTTCAAGGCTAGCTTATAAGTTAGAAGTTTACCTATAGGAACATCAGTTAGTACCTTCCCAATCTCCAGATTTGACTTTTGGATGCTGCAAACCCTGACACCAAACTTTTCAAGAGGTAAAGATTTAAGAATATTTGAGTTTAACTCATGATTGGTTAGAATCCTTCCAAATTTCTTCATATTAGTGATAATGGAAAAGAGCTTATTCATCATGTCCGTGATGTTTTCATTCTCTTTCATCACAAATAGTTTCCACTTAGTCATATAAATTTCAAGCCCACTGAACTTCACCAAAGTAATGCCTTCCTAGTAGTTTTACAAAGCCTTCCATATCCCATGAGTTGTGAGGCAATGTTGGACCCTTTTTTTTTTCTTCTTTTGAAAAAGAACTAAGAAGGATTGTCATAGCTCTCTTGTTTCTTCCATTAGATCTCCTATGAACTTCAACTCATTCTTCTCTTGGGATCAATTATTTACTTCTATCCACCACTTTAGTATGTGGCTTCCACATTTTAGCTACGATGTCCTAAAGATCTACCACATCGCTATCCAAGTAAATTTTCATCCTATACTTCCAATGAGTATAGTCGGATCCATCAAAATAAGACTTGTGATGGGTGTGGATTCTTTCTTATACTATGATCTTTTCTTACACAATTAAGCCTTGCAATGAGACGAAGCTCTGATATCACTTATTGGCTCTAATGCACTAAGAAGGGGAGTTGAATTAGTGGGTGATTAAAAAATTTGAAGGGAAGGTTAGAAGATTAGAGAATTAAAAAAGGTAGAGAGAAAGAACACAAGGTATTTATAGTGGTTTGGATGCTAACAAACTCTACGTCCACTCTCCAATTCTTCATAATTGGGCATTTCACTCAACTAAAATTGATTTTTCTAAGTTCACACCAAACTTGTACAATATGTTTTATGGCTCACACACAACACTTACAATATATGTTTTTAGGCTCCCACAAAACCTCATTCAAGCATTTTAGATAGACTCATACTTTAACCTATTATAAAACTTTTGGTAGTTAGGCTAACTCTCAACCCAATTATAAAAGGTGTTTAATGCTTATACCAAGCAATCCAGAACTCAAAATCAAGGAATAAGAAGTTGTGAAGCAAATTTGCAAGAGTTTGGTTACAATAAATGAAATTTTTTTGCATTTATGTATGTTTCGTGGAGTATTTATAGGCAATAACCACCAAAGAGATGTTACTTATAAAATTATGCCTAAATCTCTAAGGTAAACTAGGAAGATTTTATATTAAGTGTCTGTCAAACTGAAGTCGTGGTCGTGATTGGTATTTCGCAGTCACGATTTTTCAATTTGCACTAGAAAGACCAAAATCATGGTAGAGAATCTCATTTTGTGTCTAACGGCTAGTCCACGTGTCCTTCTGCCATTGGTGCTCCAAGAAATATAGTTGTTGTGTTTAAATAACAAACCAAAAGTCACAGTCGTGGGCATCATAGAGACCACAAATCCGTATGTTTGGTGAAGAGAGAACACTTTTTTTGGTCGCGGTCGTGACAGGTGCTTTGCCCTCATGAATTTTAATATTCCAACAGTTGCCTTGGACATTTGGCGTGATCTGGTCGCAAACTTGGTTCCCTCTTATAAGCTATGAAATTCACAATCATAACTCTAGATGCTAACGTCACCGCAAATCTCTCTGTGAATCATTTAAGTTTCCCTCTGTTGGATTGCGACTATGATTTCCTCGGGAGCCTGATCGCGAATTTAGATGTCTTACATAAAGTTATAGATTTAGACTTTTATCCAACTTCCAACGAAAATCTTAGAAACTGCAAGAACAATACTTAAGCAAGACATTAGTACCTATCAATCTTCATTGTCAAAATCAAAAGAGGTCTTTGACTTAGGTTTGACCAACCTAGTACATCAACATGTAATTAACACATAAGATTTTGAATAAAATTATAATCCTAAATATATAAATATAAGTATTTTTTAATGTCTAATTGACTAATATAATTTATTTATAATTTATAACATAGTATTTGAAGTTATAATTTTATTCCTAAATTATTAAACATAAAATATCTTATTATAACACCTCTAAAATAGTTTAAACTTCAATCCAAAATAACTTATATAGAAATTAGAAATAATCTAAAATAATTTTCAATAAACTTCTAAATTTAATTATGTAACATTTATCTCTCATATATTCAATACCATAAGTTGTCCAATTATTAGTTCATACTGGATATCATATAAAACTTTATCAAAATAAATATCTTAAGTTTTCTATAAATTCTACGAAAATTGCATAACTCTCTAAATGTATCTCAAATACTTTATACAAAATTTCGGATAAAAATAAAGTTATTTACTATTTAAAATAATTATTTTCTATAATTGTACTACATAAATCAATTATTAAACAGTCTAAAAATAACTCTATAAGTATGTTTTTCACTGATAGATTAATCTAAGATTTGAAATCATAAAACTAGACACCCTAGTCACTAACATATAAAAAGATCAATGATAAACAAATTTTATAGCTCCATATATAAAATTTTTAATTTCCTATTGAAAATCTATAATCCTAGAAAAGATATCTATTATCAAATATATTTATATGAACTGCTCAATTATTTATGATTTCCCCATAAATGATTAAATCATTATCATATATTAAAATTATAGATTCAAAATCAATATTTATACCTCAATTTAACTTCAATACTTAAATCTCCAATTTGAATTTGAGTAAAAACCTAATTGAAATCCTAAAATCACTTATAATTAAACTAATTAATTCACTTAATTTTAATTAATTAAACTAAAATAATCCAAAATAAATCTGAATATAAATTAAATTATCTTACCTCTAAAAAATTCCTATAAATTGATGAAAGAACTTCAATAAAATCACTAATAAATAAACCATAATATTTTTTTTTTCTCTCTCTCTTTTCTTCTTCCCTTTTCTCTCCCTCCTCTCTTTCTTTCTTTATTTTTTTTCTATGGTTGGGTGGCACCAACACTCCTCCCACACAACAAGTTTGTATGTATGAATATAAAGTTAAGGTAATTAAATTACATTTTAGTCCTTATAGTTTTACTTAATTTTTAAATTAAATAATATTTTAACCATAAAATAAATTACTCAATCAGTCATAAAATTATAAATTTAATAATAAATTTTAATAATTATTTTTTCTAATAAATAAATAATTAATATATTAATTACTTATATTGCCTATATGGTAAATTACTTAAATATCCCTAAACTAAATATATATTAGTATTATACTCAAAATGACTATAATTATTTCTAGATATCACTTATCATATCTAAAATCTCAAATTATACTTTTAATTTAAATATAAGTTAAACTAAATTAGAAATACACTTTTAATGTCTAAATCACCAAAATTATCTTTATGAAAAATCTGAAATATTACGAAAAGAATCACAACAAGCATGGATGCAATTTAATAGGCGTTGTATATGCTCAATGATGGTAGACAAAACGGAAGGTGTGACACTTAACAACCATTGAAGCAAAATCAACTAGGCGATCAATTTTCAATGATCATTGAATATGGCCAACCACCATTGACATGGCCTTCAATAGCTATATTGATAGTTTGATAGCTTTTTGCTATGTGTCTACTGACTTTTTTTTCCCCATTCATATAAGGAATTCCAAAGTAGAGAAATTGAAAGAGCTAGGATAAACAAACTCTAAGAAATTTTGAACTATAAATAGTGATCTAAGAGTTCTAAAATTTAGTTATTTGAAGTAAGTTTTTGTTTAAAGAGCTTATGAGAGTTATTTTTTGAAAAGAGAAAAAGATTTTTCTTGCTACATCAACAAGATCAATCTCCATCTCACTTAAGCAATTCAAAAAGGTAATGCTTACTTGTAAAATGGTTTAAGTATGAAAGTATTCTTTCTACATTACTTGTACATCTTATATGAGAAAACTCTTGGGTTGGAGATATAACCTTTAAAACAATTATTTATGAAAGGTTTAAGACAGTTCCTGCAAACTATCTTGGGTTAAGACTAGCATAATCCCGTAAAATATGGTGCTGAAAATTCATCTTATAAAGACTTAAATGGTACCTAATCAAATTCACGTGTAAAGGTTTTCAATGGCACCTATTAGTTATTGGTTAGTAGAAATCTCTAGTGGATCTAGAAGAGAGAATGTATGCTTGATTTAAGTTGAACCTCTATAAAACTTCATGTCTTTATGTAATTGATTATCTTCTTTCTTCTTGAAAAAGATTTCAAACTTGTCACTGTCCTATTTAACCTCCCATTTAGGGCATCTTAGGACAACAAGTGGTATCAAAGTAAGTCCCTTAATCAAGCTTAAGTGTTAAGAGTAAAGATCTAACGATAAGTGCAAAATATTACTTAGCTAAAGACATATGGGACAACCTAAAGAAATTTTGCTAAAATGAAACATCTCAAGAAGAAAGAGCTACAAATATTGCTTTAGGACAACTTCAAAACATCTTCAAAACCAACAAGGATGTAAAAAGTTTAAATCCATTTTAGCACATCACTGCTACATGGTTATGGAAGAAGATGATGAAAATTTTAGAAATGAAAGTGAAGAGGACAATAAGATAAATCCTTTTGACATTTATTTTAGAGAAGATTTATATGACCTTATTGCTAAGCTCTTTAAAAGTTGTAACTCTCTAAAGTCATTTTCCTCTACCATTGAAAAAGAACATAAGGCACTAAAAAATTCTCTCAAGAATCTTGACTTCCTCGATAAATAGGTTGAGTCACTTATGGTAGAAAATAACATCCTCAAGGAGAATATTTCAAAGTTCTCCAAAAGGAATGAGGAATTAGACTCCATTTTAAAAGTATAAAAAAATTCTTGTATAAAATATAGATTAGGATACTTTGCATCCTCTTCTACTCCTTCCACTTTATAAACCACATTTGTGAGAGCCAAAGACATTAAAACATCTAGTCCTCTAAAGATTACTTAACAATTGGCTCCATCAAAGGCTAAGACAAACGTAAAGGCCAATGGAGGAAAACAAAAATCCTTTCATAAGAGATCTACTCGTACTAGGAGAAATCATACATACATGTAACAATCATATAATCCTAAAAGGAAAAATATGTGTAGATATGATGTATGACATACACCTAGATTTCACCAAAATATGCATAAGAACACTTATCATAATATGCATATACCTTTTGAAAAAGTCTAAATACATGGATGCTTCCAATATCTTAGAAGTCATGGATATACTTTCAAATGGTTTCCACCTAGATGCAATGCATAAAAGAGGCATATTCTTAGGAAACAATTTATGCATAATATTTCTAAGGCTAAAAATCATGCATATTTTTATGGCGATTGCTATTATTGTGACATGTATGACCATAATGCTTATCATTGTTATTTTAGAAGGCATGATAAGAAACTTACAAGAGCTAACCCCTAAGGACCCAAGAGAATTTGTGTTAAGAAAAAATAGTTTATTTGCCCTGTAGGTGTGCTTTCAATCCCAAGTGAAAAAAATTGAGTGGCATCTTGATAGTGGATGTTCCAAGCACGTGACAGGGGATCTCAAGTTCTTTGCTAAACTTGAGAAGATAAAAGTATTTGTGAATATCTCATTTGGTGACAATGAGAAGGCAAAGATAATAGGTGTAGGTAAAGTAGGTAAGGATGTTGACTCAATCATTCTTGACAAAGTTCTTTTGGTTGACGGTTTAAACATACCTTTTTAGTATAAGTCTATTGTGTAATAAAGGTTTAAGAGTTATGTTTGAACCTCAAACTTATTATGTGTCAAAGATGAGTGATAACAAACTTTTTTTCATAAGTAGTAGAGTTCAAAATATTTACGTTATTAATTCAAATTCGTTAACTAATAAAATGTTAAGTGTTTTATAATTATAGTATATGAAAGATGGGCATGACTTAGAAGACTTAGATGTGCAAGCATGGAGTTGATCATTAAATTGAGGAAGAATGATCTAGTTAAGGGACTTCCTAAGATCAATTTGTTATCTGAATATTCCCTAGAAAGTGCAGTTGAATAAGGCAATGGCAATTTAAATATTTTTTAAGAAGAAAGATGAAAATCAATCCACAATGATACTAAGTTTTATAGAGGTTCAATTCAAACTAAGCCTACATCATTTCCTTTAGATCTCCTAATGATTTCTACTAACCAATAGCTTATAAGTCCTACTAAAAGCCTTTACATAAGTTAATTTATATAGGTATCACTTGAGTGTCTATAAGGTGAATATATAGGCATTGCCTAAAAGCCTTTCATAAATAGCTTATAAGCATGCCTTATCCAGAGATAGTTTACAGGTACTATCTTAAACATTTCATAAAAAAATTGGTTTAAGGTTATAACTTAAACCCCAAAGTTTTCCTCATACAAGAAGTATAAATAATGTAGAAGGAATACTCTTATACTCAAACCCTTAATACAAGTAGGATGTTACCTTTTTGAGTTGCTTAAGTGAGTTAGAGAATGTTGTTATTGAAATAACAATGACAATTCTTTTTCTTTTTAAAGAATAACTCTTATAAACTCTTGAAGAATGCTTAGTTTAAACAATTGAATTTTTAGACTCTTTAAATAACTCTTTAAAGCTTAAACTCTCTTACAATTTGTGTGCTTTAGTTTTTTCAACTTGTGTCTTATTGTTTCTCAAGCCTTTAGTTCTCAAATGGGTGGGAAAAGTAAAACTAATTGTAGACACAAAGCAAAAAGCTATCAAAATAACAATATAACCATTGGAGACCCTATCCATGATTATTGGTCATTTTCAACAACCATTGAAATTTAATGCTAAGTTTACCTTACTTTAATGCTTATTGAGTGTCATATATTCCTTTTTATCGACTGTCACTGAGTTTGTACAATGTCGATTGAATTGCATCAATGCTCATTGTGATTCCTTTAATCGATATTGGCTTTAATTATTTGAGCTTTGCTAAATTTGCGTTTTCCCTGAGAATTCTTAATTGTCATTAAGGATACTCAATGCCCGATTAGAATGTTAACCAGTGATGAGATTTTTATCCTTGGTCCTTGGAGTAAATCAACAGTGGAGCTCAATGTTTATTGTGATCTTGCCCATGTCCATTGTTATCACCTCAATGCTCATAAGTGACTTCCTCAATCATCATTGGCATATAAAGAAGAAATAAGCAGTTTTATTAATCTTTTTTAACCATCATTAGTTCATTTTGACACTCATTGTTCTTGCTAGTCATTAGTCAATTCTTCCACTATCATTAAGGCTTACATAAGGTTTTAACTATTTTCACTTAACTTTTCCACCATGGCGAATTCTTTCAATGTTTATCTGCCTCAACGCCCATTTGAAATTTACATTATTTATTGACATGTTTAAGTTCTTTTTCTCAACTATAATACTTGAATCTTGATAAGTGCTTTTACTCAAACATACTTGAGATATCAAATTAGGGGCCTATGAGATCAAATTTAACATATATGCGTAAAGGTTAGATAAATAACCTTTTATTTGTAATCATCAAAATAAGAATTAGAACATAGAAAGTTCAACATTCTCTCCTCTTTTTGATGATGACAAACAATATAACCATAGTCTCTCCCTTTATCTTATGTTTAATGTGATTTTATCTAAAGATACTACTATCATTTAAACAAGTTCCTATATCACGTTTTACTTCTACTACTTAGCATTTTCTTTTAAGCATTCTCTCCCCTTATGTAAGTGTTGAATGTGCTTAAGTATTTTATATTTCCTTATTATTAATGCTACTTAAACAAATGCTCACTTTATCTTTAATCAAATATATATTCCATATTGCAAGTTAAACATATCATTTTGAGTTTATCCTTATCACATTTTTAATTATTTTTTCCCCTTTAGTCATGTGATTTTCTTACAAATAATTCTTTCATTTGTCAAGTAGATATACATATGCACATCATATAAATTAAGTATTTAGATTAGTCTTTCTCCTCCTTTGTCATTATCAGAAATAATATATAAAGGCTAGGAGATAGGCAATGAAAACATACATATAGGTAAGGGAGAACAAGGAGAAGTACTCAAATGTCATATACACATTCATAACCATTGTATATACAAATTGCAAACATTTGTTATATTTGTCCATTCATTTGCTTAGGTAAAAAAAACATTTTGAAATCAAATTATAAAAATAAATAAAAGATCTTAGCGAGACTCTTTAGGATTTTAAGGGTTTAAAGTCGTTTTGGTCTTTAGTTCAAATGGATAATGGCTTGAGGCACATTTAACATCTTTGTTGTTTGGTTGACCCTTAGAATTTTGAACCTATATGACGGTTAAGAGTTTCAGCCATCCAATCCAAGGTTTGGTTCATATCCTTAATTTGAATACCAAGCCTATTTATTTGGGTTTAGGTGGTAATTAGTTTTTCAAGCCTAGGAATAGTAACATCAATCATGGCTAACTAATAAAGCATTTATTCCTAAAAAGAAATGAGAGGTGTTGCTTAGGATGGGGCTAGTATTGGTGTGGATGTTAGTATAACTTGGGAGCTTTTTGTGAAAGAGGTGTATCCAATGATTGTAGCTTCCTCTATTTTTATCCTAACTATACCGTCTATATCTTCTTCTTTTTCTATAGCTTCTTCTTCATTGGTAAGGGTAATAATCTTACTGTCAAGTCTCTTGAGGATAAGAAACATCTTTTCTTAGATTGCTTCATTATTATGAAGAGGCTCCAGAAGGAGATTTGCTTTTATTCTTTCTTTTTCTATTCTTAGGATCCTTACCATACTTGGCAATCCTTGTGATGTATGAGCTATCACAAAGGCATTTGTCTTATCTGCTTGGCTTTCCACCTTTTCTATTAGCTACCAAGGAATATCTAATTTTTCCTATTCATAACGCACCATAAGTAAAAGAGATCTTGTATGGTGCAGTTGCCATTTGATTTACAGTAGAGAAATTATAGTTTATTTCTTCATCAACAATTACATTACTTGTCCTTTTTCCTTCAAGATTAGTTCTAGGCCTTTTAGTGTTGGCAAAGTTGAGGGTTCGATGACATTGTTCTTTATCCTCCTAATGTCTAGGGCAAAGGTAATTTTATCCTTTATGCGTGAACTAGAATATGGTTATGACTTTCTACGAGTAGTTTGCTTAACCCTTTTAACAATAGTAGATTTTAGGGCCATTTAGAGTTAGGAGTTTGATTAGGGATGAATTAGGTGATGAAAGAAGTGAGTATCAAAGATTGGTGTACAAAAACTTTAAAGAGAGATTTGAGTGAGGTTTCAAAACATGGTAGGCCATTTAAATACCTAAAAGTAAAAAAATGACCATTAGAACTATGGTCAACGAGTATTGTGTACTAGCCAATGACTATTGAGATTGTTTGTGGGGTTAATTACATTACCTAATTAGCCTAATGACCATTTATCCTTGACAACCATCATTGAGAAAATTTACTAATGGCTTATTGGGATTTTATAATGATCGGTGGAGAATAACAAAATGTGATCATCCAATTCTCCAACAAATTCAGTGATCATTTTGGATAATTAATGACTGTTTTGGTCATTCAATGATCATTTTAAACTTTTAATAGTCATTGAGAATTTTAATTGACTTAAAGCCTTTTAAAAAAAATTTTATTGATGAATTTTTTAATTAAATCAAATGACAATAAATATCATAAACTTAGTTGAATATGGAGATTTCAATTTCATATTCCATAATCCAAACTTTTAGTTATTGAATCTAAAAGCTTGAAAGTGAGATCAAATAATTAAAGCAGAGAATGACCAAGCAAAGCATCATATAGTAAGAGATTTAGGAGTGTACTTAGATAAACTTTCTCAAGGTTCTACCATTAATCATCCATAGATCTCTTTTGATGAACTTTATTCTTTCATCACTTAGAGCTTTGGTAAAAATGTCTACCAACTAATGGTCAGTATCAATAAATTTTAATAATAAATCTTTGTTGTTCGCATGATCTCTTATGAAATGATGCCTAATGTTTATTTGCTTGCTCCTACAATGATGAATGGGATTTTTGGTTAGATTGATTGCACATATATTGTCACACTAGATTGCAACATGATCCATAACAACATTATAATCAAGAAGTTATTATTTCATTCAAAGAATTTATGTATAACATAATCTTGCTACCACATATTTTGCTTTAGTAGTTGATAAAGCAACTGAATTTTGCCTTTTGTTACTCTAAGAAACTAATGATTCTCCTAATAGTTGACAACTTCTTGAAGTAACTTTCTTATCAAAATGCATCAAGCAAAATTAACATCTAAATATGCTATAAAGAATGAGGATCCCTTAGGATTCCACAAACTTAAGTTGGATGTCCCATTCAAGTCTTTGAGTATACATTTAACAACATGCAAGTATGATTCCATAGGGATAAATTGATATCTAGCACATAAACACATGCTAAACATAATGTTTGGCCTAGAAGTAGTAAGGTTTAAAAGGCTAACAATCATACCTCTATACAACTTTTGATCAACTGCTTTATCATTCTCATCTATGTCAAGCTTAGTGTTTATGCTTATTGGTATTTTATAAGGTTTGGTTGTATTCATGCCAAATCTCTTAAACAACTCCTTTATATACTTGGCTTGATTAATGAAGAATCCCTCTTTTCTTATTTAATTTGTAATCCAAGAAAAAGTTTAAACTCTCTCATTATGCTTATTTCAATTTCACTTTTCATCACTTTAGAGAATTATTCACATAAGCAAATATTAGTAGTAACCAAGATAATATCAGCTATATATATTTACATAATAAAAAAATGTCCATTATGCTTTTTTAGTAAAAAGTATGGTGTCTACTAAACCTTTGGAGAAACCTTTCTCTAATAGAGAGTTAATCAATCTCTTACACCAAGCTCTTGGAGGTTGTTTGATGTTGCACAATGCCTCAGTGAGTTTGTAGACATGATTTGGATGCTTATGATTTTTAAAACCACGAGGTTGTTTCACATACACAAGGTTGTTCCATACACTTTCTTCTCCATAAATCCATTAAAAATGCACTTTTTAACATCAATTTGAAATATTTTAAAATCCATATATGTAGTAAATGTAAGTAGTATCTTAAGAGCCTCTAACCTTACAATAAGGGCAAAGGTCTCATCATAATTTATGCCTTCTTCCTAATTCTAACCTTTGGCTACCAACCTAGCCTTGTTTCTAGATATTACTCCAAGCTTATCTAGCTTGTTCCTAAACACCCACTTAGTGCCAATGATAGAATGGTTACTAGGTCTTGGAATTAAAGTCCAAACCTTATTTCTTTTAAATTGATAGAGTTCTTTTTATTTAGCAAGAATCCAATGTTTATCCTTAATAACTTCATATAATATTTTAGGTTCAATTAAAGTGATAAAGGCAAGATTATTCTAACTATTTTTAAGAAAGGATCTAGTTAATACCTTTTTAAATGGATCACTAATGATGAGGTCTTTTAGGCTGATCTTTCTTATATATTCAATTCTTCTCTAATTGTTGGACCATTTGCTTCATATTAGGAGATGTAAGGGGCAAAACATCATTTGAGTTGTCATCCTCCTTTTGCTTATAATTCATCTCTTTAATATTTTCTTCAAAGTTGAGATCATCCATGGGACCTAAAAATCAAGATCTTCTATCCTTTTTGAAGAAGCTTAATGAGATTAATCAAATGCTACATGCATTGACTCTTCTATTATAAGAGTTCTCGTATTGGAAACTCTATATCCTTTACTAGTGGTGGAATAAGAAAATTCCTTCATCTGATTTGGAAACTTACCATGATTATTTTTAGTGTTTTAAGTAAAATACTTGTAACCAAAAACTCTAAAGTATCCAACCTTGGTTTTTCTTTGATTCCAAAACTTATAAGGAGTTTTCTTTAAAATAAGTCTTACTAATACCCTATTTAAAACATAACTTGCCCAAAAGTATTTTGGGAAATTGCATTCATTAAGTATGGTTTTAGCTATTTCTTAGAGGGTTTTATTTTTTTCTTTCATTTCATTTTGTTGAGGAATACTAAAAGTTGAAAAATCATGTGAAATTCCATTTTTCTCATAAAAATTTTACAATTTTACATTTTCAAACTTACCTCTATGGTTGCTTGTAATTGCTAAAATTTTTAAATCTTTTTGACTTTGAATTCTTCAGGCAAAAAATTCAAAGGCAATAAGAATTCTTATAAGGAAGGAATAAGATTTAGGTATACCTAAAGAAATCATTTACAATGACAAATGCATAATGTGTGCCCTTAAGCTAGCAATCCTAGTAGGACTAAAGAGATCCATGTGTAGCAATCGAAGAGATCTTGTAAAATCACCTTATTTTTAGCTTTAAATGAAGATTTGACTTGTTTACCTCTTTGACATGCATCACATACTTTATTTCTAGAGAAGTTTATTTTGAAAAGTCACTTAACTAAGTCCTTTTTCCTTAACTTATTGATTAACTCCATGCTTGTATATCTAAGTATTTCATGCCAAGTCCATCCTTCATTTACTAATGCCTATTATGTTTGCCTTTCATTATCTCCAAAGGAAACATTTTCAAGTCCTTCTTTCTTCTCAAGTTTTGTGAAAAACTTGATATACCCTGTTATGTGCTTAGAACATCTACTATTAAGATACCATTCATCTTTTTTCAACCTTTGATACGAACGAGCTTGATTTTTGGATCCTGATTCATATGTAGCACAAGTCCCAAGCTTTAATTCAAAGATCAAAATAAGATAAACTCTTAAATCCCAATTAGACCTCTAGAAAACTTGTTTCTAGCAACCTGACTACAAAGATTCAAGAAGTGTTAATCTCAACCTTAAATTAACTAAGTAATTTAAGACCTAGATTAAATGAGTTTGTGAAATTATTAAGAACTCACTTAACAATCTCATCAAGTCCTATAAAGAACTCAAGAAGAGAATTAATTCTCACAAACAATTTTGCTAAAAGAAATATTCTTAAATTTTTTCTCCATCGATTAGCTGAATAAGAAGGGTTGCTTATAGCCTTTACAAAACTTCTAAAAACCTTAAGAATTACTTCCTAAATAGTATTTGAAATCTGTCTAATCTATTTAGGAAAAATGATACTCCTAAGCTAAATAGGAAATAACTAAAAAATATATTACATATCTTCCTAATTATAAAAGAAGTTTCTTATATAAGTAAATACAAAGTTCCCAATTAGAAAAGGAAGAGAATGATATGTTAAGATCTTGTCAATCTTGGAAAGATATTTTGACTTGGCTTTTCTCCCATATGTGTCGCCCCTCCATTAGTTCCTGTTTAGGACTTTTGTTCTTCCACCAAAGATACTTTGAATATTCTTGGAAGTTTCTTAGAATATTTTAGAATCTTTTGAAACATTCTAGAATCTTCTAAAAACATTTTTTGTGCAAATTTTCTCCATTTGTAGAGTTAGACTTCTTGATTTCATTTTGAGGTTCCATACATGAATGAAAGCAGAAGAATGACCATTTTGCCATTGTGAAGAATATTGTCCAAATAAGGCAAGTCTAAATAAGGCAGGTTCAAATATGGCAGCTTCAAATATGGCAAGTCCAAATAAGGCACATTCAAATATGACAATTCCAAATATGACAGCTCCAAATATGGCAAGTCCAAATAAGGCAATTTCAAATATGGCAATTTCCAAATATGACAAGTTTTGAAGCTTTTGTAATGTCTTTCTCCTTTCGAAGGAGAACTTCTTGCTAGTCCATTCCATTCTTTGTAACCTTGATCTTATTGCTAACTTGGTTTGTATCAACCTTGGATTGCAAGTGCACCTATGAGGCAAGGGAATCATTTATTCTCAGGTACCCAAATTCTCTTAGGTTCTTGAGGGTTAGTTCTTCTCAATTTCTTATCATGCCTTCTAGAGAGGCAAGAATAAGTATTATGGCAATATATGCCATACTAGTAGCAATGATCATCAAAATATGTATGATTTTTTGCTATAGAAAAAGTATGCACGTACTGTTTCTTAAGTGTGTACCTCTTTTATGCATTAACCCTAGCTGTAAACCATTTGAAAGTGTATCCTTGACTTTCAAGATGGTTTAAGAATTGTCAATAATTGTATTAGAGCACTTCTCTCCAATTACTCATTAGATTCACTCCTTACCTAATTGTTGATGCACTTTTCATCAACCTCATAGTGCACTTCTCACAAAAAAGTATTGTTTGATGCACTTCTCATTAACTTCTTAATACATTTCTTACTAAAAACTCTTGTTGATGCACTTTTCATCAACCTCGCAAAATTTGGCATGCACTTCTCACCTTAAGCTACATTCATATATTTGCATGTGATTATTATCACTTGTCACTTGCATTTTAACAGTCTCATCAGTCTTAAAAACTAACTATATGTTACTAGTCATATATGGTTAGTACTACCGCTATGAATGTATCAAATATTCTCTCTTAAAAATTATAATTTTTCCATTCTTAGAGATCTTGTTTTATACACTCTCGACAAACCTTTTCAATTGATGTCATTGGTGAGTTAATGGTTTATAGATGTTGCGTGTAAAGTTCTTAGACAAGCTTATTCTTGCAAGTCCATAAATAATTTTTATTCTAAAACCATAGTTGGTTTTTTTGAGCTCATGAATCTCATTTGCTTGGATTTTCAAACTTAGGATTGTAATGTTAGGTTTATCTAATTAGGCTTGAATGATTCTCTTCAATTGGGATCTTGTGGGCTTCTTCTTTTAGTAATGTGTTCTATGTTGGGTCCATATATCACTTTGGTCTTAGGGCCCTTTTTACTAATTAATCTTTCTCTTTCTCGAACTATAGAGTATATTAATACAAAACTCTAATTGATTCAACCCTCAAATTCTCCGCATAAACTGGTGAGTGAAAATAATGAATATAAAACTCAGTGAAAGGATGAACTAATAAATATAATATAGAATGAATTTATTACTTCATAATAGTTATAAGTATTTCAAATCAAATAGTTAAATACCTAATATAATAACTAAAATTTAGTAAACTGTATAACGAATGTAACCTTCAAAATTCTTTCAAAACTTAAGGTGAAATCATACTATATATTTATATAAGACAAATCTCTTACTTTGCAAACTTCAATTTTATAAAATTGTATAATTTTTAACATTTATATTTTTCTTCATCCGAAACATAATAATTAAATCCATAATTAATTTTAAGTTCAAAACAGTGCATATAAAAATTCTAATAAACACTCATATATATAAATTTTACCAATTAACTGAGAGAAAAGGTCGACATCTTGAGTGAAATGATGACAGTGACAACTCAAGAATAAGTATAAGCTGGTCATAAGAATGCACAGAGCTATATGCACTGGGTAACCACCTGATATATACTATAAAAGTTTTATGTATATCACACACTGTTAACATAAACAGTAATAATCGTATCACCAGTCGTCACGGTGTTGGTTTAATAAACTTATATTATAAGTAATTTTTTAACTCAAAATTATAATAAAATATACTAATATTTAATAAATCTAAAATATCCTTCTATATATTATTCTAAATAGAAAATACTTCCATCTCTAATCTTTTTATTAGAAGAATTATTCTAAAAGAACACAAATCTAAAATCATATATTGATATAGTCAAATTCAAAATCTATAACATTCTAAGTATATAAATTCACCAAAATTTAGTATCAACATAATCATTCGTAAAATGATTCTCAAAATGATCGTTTAGCTCAAAATCTATCTAAAATATATTTATTCATTCACCAAATTTTAATATCAAAATAATCATTTCATAAGATAATTCTGAAAATTAATCTTAAAATAAAAAATCAATACAAAGCATACATACATATTTATTAATTTAAAATAAAATATCTACTTAAAAATTTATCCACTCACTTAAATTATAGAGCTAAAATTCTATTTTCAAACATGCATCTATCAGCCAATCCAGATTATGACTGGTGTTGGAGGAAGCCAAAACGTTTATTAGTCTAGGACCAAAACTGGTCGCAGCTCTACTCACTCTCTCACTTCTTGGACCTCGTCCTTCATTTCATTTTTTTTCAATCTTTTCCCTTCTTATTTAATCTTATAGTCCCACTTTTCCTTTTATATTAGCTGACCTAGCTACCAATAAGTTCTGTAGAATTATCTTCAAATTTTTACGTTTTAAATATTCTTACCATTGTTTACTCATTTATTTGAAATCTTCCATGACCGATTATTATGATTATTATAATGTGATTCTAAGCTCATCACATGTGTCTTGCACTATTTTAAGTACTATCTATTATTTTATCATTTACCCAATACATTATTATTTTTATTTCTCTGGTACCGGAAAGTCATCTTTGTCTCGGGATTATACTGTAGACTTCCAGCTTCTATATATATATATATATATTTATATATTGTACTACCATTGTTAGACTACCATGCATGTATATTATTATGATTATTATTAACTTACCTGAAATTGGGATATTACACTTATAAATTAAATCTCTATCAAATAATAATTAAAATTCTAATAATTAAACTATTTAAAGTTCATAATTTCTACATCTATAATTCAATTTAATCTCTGAAAATACATAAATTAAATTATTTTTCTTAAATATAAATATAGTATCTTTACTTAAATAAATTAACATTAAATATACTTAAGTCAAATAATAAATCAATCATAATTAATTATTCTCATAACACAAAATATTTCTCATAAATTAATTTAAT
>CATIWR010097660.1:0-22895 GCA_949677035.1 Omphalea diandra | reverse complement strand
TAGTCTAATTCCCTATATATCAATAGTAATTGCAATTGGAAGAAACTGAACAAAAATACCAAATATAATCAAAACACAAGTAGAAAACACAAGTAGAAAAGCTCTAATATGCAATGAAGGAAATAATTCATGTAAATTAATTCAAATAACAAATAATCCAATACTTGTTGTAGCGCAGAAATACGAATTGAACAACAAAACTTGTATTACTGATAACAGGAAAGATCACATATGAAAATTTTTCTAACTTTCATGGCCTAAGTTCAAACTTTTAATTTCAAAAAGTGTTATTCTTCTGAAGTTTTTTCTTCTGTGTGATTTCTTGTTCACGTATGTTAACTTTTCCTTAATGGGAAGTTTTTAATCTGCTTAAGCAATTGCCAAAGGTAGTTTACTTAATCCAAATGGATTCAACTCCGACTATGAGCAGGCTCTAACCCAAAAAATGCAACACATTTAATTTATTAGATAGGCTAGTATAATTAAAGAATCAAGAACACTATATAGATAATGAATATCTTACATAATAAAAATCATATGGTTAATTTATTTATATTTAAAACTTCATAATGGACAAGTCAGTTAGAGTATTACTAAAATATAAATATTATTTCCTTAAAGATTAGGATCAGAATGTATTATATGCTTAATAAAATAATGATAATTTAAACCATACTAGTCACACAATTCATACTCAAATTTACGTTTTTTTTTTGTTTAATCTCCAAATCGATTTTGGTCAACTTGAAAATATTATTTATGTTGTATTTTGTTATTTTATTAATGTGTATAACAGTTTTATAAATTTATCAAAAAACACAGTTTCTTTTGCGTACTACTATGGTTTTTCTCATATATTAAAAAATCAAGATATTCACATTTATTCTTAAATATAATATGTAAAATTATTTTTGATATTATAAAAATGAAACACAGCCGCTAGATTTAGCTTTCCATGACTTGTCTGTCACCTACCCCATCAATATGTTTGAGATTTATATAAATTTAATACTTATTCCTATTTTAAGTTTTTACATGTTAAGCATATGATAGACCACATTATTTGAAATTAATTGCATGATTTTTTATTTATTTTAATAATTTTACTAGTTAATTATTGAGATAGCTACACAAATTCTATTTAAGATAGCTACACAAATTCTATTTAAGTTATGATGAGTCCCAAAATAAATAATCATGAAAATTGTACATCAAATTGGAGTAAAAAATTCAATGAAGTTCTCTCTTAGAAAGTCATATTAAGAAAGAATTAATGTATGCAAAATTTCAGTCATTAGAGTAAACTAATAAGATTGTAATTTAGTTATTAAATTTATGTGAAAGCAAAGGTTCACAATTTTTTTTGTCTAAAAATTATACCATTTATCTTAAGAGTCAAGGATGTTAATCTATTGAGAAATCCAATTATGTTATAGTTTTTTTGTGTTACTCTTCTATTTATATGAGTGTTTATATTTCACAATTATTTGTGTGATTCTTCTATTATATGGTTGTTTATATTTCATAATTATTTGTGTGATTCTTCTTTTAGAATCTCAACCAGTGATATTAGAATTATTAATTCTTCTTTTAAGATTAAGACTCCATTTCTTTTGCAGAAAATATTTTTCAAAAAATTTTTTCTATATTTTTCTTTATTTGGTGTATTCTGAAAAATTGATCAACATAAAATATTTTTCTATTTAAAGGGAAAACCAAGCTATTTTTTCAAAAAAATGACTTTTCGCTTTGAAAACGGAAAACCATTTTTCATACTTTAATTAACTCCTTCAAATTAAAAATAAATCATATAAATATATATATTTATTATAATTGATTATTTGTCACTACCAATACTCATAACTAGTCATCGTTGGCTGACGATGGTTGTCAAAAATGAGTGGAATCCACAATAATTTTTATTTTCAATGTTTTTTCTTATATTAAATAATAAATAGTATAAATATACAATATTTATAGTCTAAATTTTATTATAATTTTATAAATTAAATGAAAATTAATATTTTTGTAGTGTAATCCAAATACTAAAAAATATATTGCTTGAAAATATTTTCTTTAGAAAATATTTTTTTCAGACAAATTATTTTCTGTGAAACAAATGAAGCATAAGAGAGTTGTATAGAGAAAAGAGAAAAATATAATTGTAGATACAAATTTAGAGACTTTTATACAGTAAAAAATTGAATTGAAGATTTAAGATTATTGAAACATTCATAGTATTTAAATCCACAATAATACAAAAATTTATTTAAATTTAAAATTAAATGCTTCACTAGAGTTTGGAAAAAGACAAATTTTTACAAATTTTTTGGTGAACAGATAGTCAAATTAATAATTGAAGCCAAATAATAGATCTAATAGGATAATTTTATAAGTTAAAAAATTTATTGTCTATTGTTATGTGTAAAATTCTTGCAAGTGCATAAATTGCTTCAAGTAATACAATGAATAGTAGAGATAATTCCCATGAGGATTTTTTTTATACAAGTATCAATAAAGTCCTAATTTTTCTATTATCTAGCAGTTAAAATAATAAGAGAATATTAAATAAAAACTGAAATTGTAAAAACAATTAGATAAAATTGAAATTAAATGCAAAGAAACCCTATATGATAATGATTTGTAGGAAATTCGAGTACACAATGATACCATCCCATAAATATATCAAGAGAATTATTTCAATTAAAATTAGATTGTGCTTGGAGATAGATTTTTCTAATTTACCCAATAATCTGTCTCAAGAAAAATTGAGTCGTCTATTATTACTAAAAATATGCCTACTCTTTTGGTCACAAAATTCAATAACAATGCATTAAGTTTCATGAATAATCCTAGAATATCTCTAAAAGTCGAGCCTACTCTCGTGGTCTCAATCTCCTAGTTTAGTATGCTAAGATTAACCCTAGATTTTCACTCTTGCTACATGATCTAGAATCTCAAACATTGCCCATATATGGTCATTCAAGCATAAAAGATCAATTAAACTCAAATAGATTAAATGAAGACACCCAACATAATTGTAGTAAAAATTACTTCATAGATTCACGAAATAAAATATTGATTTTTCACCCTAATCCTTAGAATTAAAGAATTAGTTCATCTTAAAAGAAGAAAAATAAACAAAGAAGAAAAAATCTATTGAATTGAGTAGAAGAATTTTCAAAAGAAGAGCATTCCTAACAAAAACAATAAAAGAAAACCTAAGAGAAAATATGCTTCTAATCTTCACCAAATCTTCTTTTTATTTGGTGTAGATCTTGGATCCACTTTTCTCTCCTAAAAATTTGCTCTTTTTTCACCCAGGAATCTCTGTCCAGATTAGATTAAATCACCTTAAAAAGCAGCTTACAATTTGCATTTCAAAAACTGGATCTGACGCCTTGCATGACTTGATACATGGATCATGAAATAGCTCATGCACTTAATTGCTTACGTGATTCCCTTCCGTTGACTAGTCAACTCTATCTCTAAATGGTCTAATGCATTGGCATGTGATAGCCTATGCACACTACTGAAAATTCCAATTTAGCTCTTTTTTCGAGAATTTCCTGTACGAACATAAAAGAGGTAAAAAATTAAATTAGTCCAAAACAAAAACACTATAAAAATAAGAAAAACTCCTAATTTCTAATCTAAAATATATGCTAAAATGACTCCTATCAAAATCTTCAAACTTGGAGTTTTGTTTGCCCTTAACCAAAGGAAGAAGTAACAAGAGAACTTCTCAAATCACAATTGCAAACTCTTGAATTTAGAAAACTCCATAACAAATTAACATAGTCAAACTCATAAGATAATTTATAACATTGAAGTTCAGTATCAAAATTTTTCAAGCAATTCCAAGTATAAATCAATCAAGAAATATGCAAAAATTACAATACACCTTTTTCACTTTTGATGCAATTTGAAAACAAACATAATGCAAATTAGCATTGTCAAACCTCTTCCTAAATTAATGTTATGAATAATTCCATAGGCAAGAACACACATCCACTAATGTAAGTATGTACCTTATCAAAGATCAAAAGGTTTTTATTAGCTTGTAACGTGGCTAGGAAAAAAATGGCTTGCCAAAGAAATGGATAAAAAGATTCCAACAAAAAAAATTCCAAGATTGAAAATAATTAAATAACACTAAAAATTTCCATATGTTTTTATAATTTTCCAACTTGTCAAATCCTTCATTCTTTTATTTCTTAGTAACAATCACTTAAACAATCCAAATTCATCGTAAAGCTCGAGTAAATTGTGTACATAATGCATCTCACATAGATCTCTGAACTCTTAAACAATTTAAGCATTAGAGCTCAAAAAACTTCACACTTCTCACATTTTTGGTTTTTTTCTTTTTCTATTTTTTATTTTTTTCTTCACCTTTTTTTCTTTTTTCTATTTTTTTTTATTTTTTCTTACACTAACCCAAATAACTGATAAATTGTAAATAGCAACCATTACACATCCCAACTTTTTTTTTCCCTCAAATATTAAACACTTGCACATGCTCAAATATACAATTAAGAAGTAAATTCAATATTCTCAAAAAACATAACAAAAATTCTAGTGCCACTTAAAAATTTCAATTTTAAAATTCTCTTGGTGGGTAGGCATAATATGAGCTATATGCTAATAAGGTTTAGAGTACGAAAAAAAAGAGAGGCTTGTATACACTCTTAAAGTGTATTTTAAGGCTTAAAAAGGGTGTAAAGGATGAAAATTGATAAGGTATAGATGAGGCTAAATGGTTTAACATAAGAATGCCTATGTCATTTCCTTGATCAAGTGTAAATTAATATTTTGCCTCAAAAGATTGTATGCCTTGTTTTAGAATTAGTAATTTTTTTTTAACAAACTAGCATGCATATGCTTGAATCTAAACAATCAATCAATTCCCAGGTGTAATGATTAAAGCAAGTTTCTTAATTAATCTAATAAGAAATTACTTGCATCATTTATTAAGTTTATTCAAAAGTCTAAATTTTCTAATAAAATTGATCATGCATAGTTCTATTACAAGTATTTCAAAATCCAAGAATTCATAAATCATGAAGTGATCACTCTCAGGTTAATTCATCTTCACTTTTAGAGCAAATAATTTACCTAAAAACATTAAAAAAATAAATCCAATTCAAATATTTACAAAAAAAAAAAAATTGAAAGAATTAACTTAAGTCTCTCCCCAAATTAAAAACGACAGTCCTCAATGTTTGGAAAGAAAATGAAATAAAAATGTAAGGATAAAAAGGCAAATTCTCCCTTTTCATGTGAGATTTTGGATACATTTGATGTGATATTTCCATAAATGATCGAATCCACAATCATCACTTATTGCACATTAGTTTTTCATTCACCAATAAACCAAGATTTATTAGAATAGTGTGAAATCGAGAAGTGAAAACAAAAATAATCAAAGGTGTATGTAGACAAAATTGAACAGATGAGCATGACCTATACAATAGGCCATCCACTTATAATTAATCCAACAATATTTTTGTTGTACATAAGCAATCCCAAAATTTCTAAACACCTACATAACAATCTCAGTTCATAGATGTCTCAACAAACTCAACAAAATTTTTGAAATTCATCAAAATTGAATTTTGTTTCTACAAATCTCAAATTCACACATAATTCCAATTAATCACATATATTCCTAATCTCCAACTTTTGTTGTCTTGCAATTACTAGGTAACAAAATCCAAAAATAGAATTAAACCTATTAACAAATTGGTGTCATCAACTTAAAACAAAATTTTAAAACAATTTTGCATAGTTAAGAGGAAGCATAACTTAACAACCACAATTGCCACGTTTTGCCAATTTCGATTACTTGCAAACAAACCTATAAAATCACAACCACAGTTTAAACACATTGCAAAATATCTTGTGCGTAAAACAGTTTTAATTCCCCAATTATTCCCAGTTTATCATTCATCTCCACAAAACAAATCACTTACCATCTCCTCCAGACAAACATGCAATAATGAAAATAGAATTTAACATTTCCAATATGCTGCAAATTTAACAGTTTGAACACATAATATTCTTAAAATTTTACGTACTCAAAACACAAGCTTACCTTGCTAAAAAAATGTTCACAATATTCTACACAAATTTCAATAGTTTAAAATTAAATCAAATAAAATAATATGGAATTAATGTCACTGGTTTGATTTCAAGTTTTTATGCTGGAATCCCATGTGAGAGCTAGTCAACCTTCCTTCTCAAGCTAAGAGTTTGGAATGAAATAAGCTAGTGTCATCGATGATGGAGATGGAAGATCGACATTCGAGGATGATAAGATGTTGGGGTTTCGAAGATGGGTGCTTCGCTTTGAGAAAGAAGAGCTGACCAAAGATCTAGTTGTCTTCTTCTTGACCATCACCTTGAATTTGGGCATGGTGGCATTTGGTGGAGAGATCGAAAGAAAATCAATCTATGGGATGGATTCTGTGAAGGAGGGATTCAGGGAAGGTAGAAAAAAGCCATGGTACAGTGGATAAAGAAACAAGTTAAGATGAAATGGGTTGAGGTATTGGGTTGTTCGGGTGTGATGGCATGGTGGAGGAGGAATAAGTTTTTTTAATAGGAAGTGGGTCACTGTCGTTTAAGGTTAAGAAGAAGAAGGAGTATTCAAAATTTTTATTCTTCACATCTGATGACTAAAAACCTAGAATAAAAGCCCAACTCTCATCTTCCATTAAAAAGAACTAATAACCTAACTTCTATTAAAATGGAGCTTGCCCAAAACAAATAGCAACCCATTCCACCAATTTGATACCCATTTCATCAACTTGGACCTAATTCATCGCTGTTATTCAAGCACCTTCTTTGTGCAGTCTTCATTTCTAAGCATTTTGTGTAGGTCATCATATGGCCCATGCAAATCTGCTGCAAATGTAATTCCCTTTTTTATTTATTTTTATTTTTTATACTTTACATTAGACACATCTTTTCCATAGTCACTGCTTCCTGATCAACCTAGAATTAGCATAATTAAACCAAAATTAAAACTAATAAACATGAATTGAAATATAAAAATAACAAACTAGCAAAAACTCCTGAAATTCTAGTAATCCAACATTCAATTAACTAAAATTTGGAAATAAAAATCATGCATAACTTAAAATACATAAACTAAAATGAATGCAACCATTGGTTTGCCTTCCTATAAGTGCTTGTTTAAAGTCATTAGTTTGAGTTTTTCATAAATTCTCAGCTTCAATGTGAATTTAGGAAAAGAATTCCTCTATTTTGCAATTCATCATCATAGAAATAAGGCTTTAAATGATGATCATTCACTTTGAACGTTTTAACACCATCTCCTTGCAATTCTAAAGCTTTATGTGAAAAAACATGTACCACCTTCAAAGGTCCAGATCCATGAAATTTTAGCTTTTACAGAAAAAGTCAAAGAAAATTATTAAATAATAACACCTGCTATTCTACTTCAAAAGAATGCTTATGAACATGCATAACATGCCATAACTTGGTTTTCTTCTTATATATCTAGGCATTTTCATAAGCGTCACTTTAGAATGTATATCTCAAATAAAGAGGATGAGGTTTTGGCTCTAGAATTAGAGCTTTTTCCATTGAAGAGAAAGGCTTACCTTGTTCTAAATTCTTAAATCTGCAATCTTTAAATGAAGGGGTTATTTCCAAAATATGGGTTGTACTTTCATGATCCTCAATGCAATGGTGATACCACTTGAACCATGTAAACTTCTAATGGATTTATAGGATGCTCCTATTAAGAAACCTCTTGAATGAGCTCATGAACTTTATCCACCCTATTGCAATCTACAACAGGCGAAAGTTGTTTTATTGCTTTAAAAACATTGAACTCCATTGATTCTCCCATCGCATTCAAAGTTAGGTTCCTATTCTTCACATCAATTATAGCTTATACAGTTGCCAAGAATAGTCTTCCAAGTATTGATGGTATGTCCACTTCTGCATCCATATCAAGCATAATGAAATCTACTGGTATAATGAACTTTCATACTTGCATGAGAATGTTCTTTAACATTCTAACTGGGTATTTAATAGAATGATCCACTAATTACAATGTCACTATAATTACTTAGATCTTCTCAAGATTTAATTTTCTATAAATAGAAAAAGGCATTAGACTAATATTAGCACCTAAATCACATAATACTCTATCAAATTTTGTAATACCTTTAATCTTCTTTGCAAAAGCATCCATTTGGGCATTAAACATAGTATAAGTGTTAATGTCTCAAATTCCTGCAACTTATTTGTTAATCCCCCCTTTCACTTGCCCATTGGTAGTTGTTTAAGGCCATCTCTTCTAACAACGAATAAGCTTCATCGGTTGACTTTCCTATAAGTGCACCTCCTACTACGACTTCAATAGTAATGCATACCAAATGGTTAAGCCCACTGTAGAAGGTTTGGACTATTAACCAATTTGGCAAACCATGATGCAAACACCTTCTTTGCAATGTCTTAAATCTCTCCCATACTTCATATAATGTCTCGCTTAGCTCTTGCTGAAATTGAGCAATTGTTTGCCTCAATTTTGTGGTCTTGCTGATGGAAAATATTTTATCAATAAAGCCTTAGAGAGATCATTTAAGTGGCAAAAAGTTAGGTGCCATCGAATTCAACCACCTTTTTACTTTATCTCTTAAGGAGAACGAAAATAATTACAATTGAATTGCATTATCGGTTGCCCAATAATCTTGAAGGTTGCACAAATCTCAAGAAAATTAATAATATAGGCATTTGGATCCATTAGTTTCACCCTTAAAAGTCTTTTGTTGCACCATTTAGATAATTATTGATTTGATCTCAAAATTATGATTGGCAATGGCTAGTTTCACAATTCTTGATTGAGCCTCTTGTGTTTGTGGCATGGAAAATTCTCACAAAACTCTTAATCTTCTTTTGTCTACCGTTGTATCATAATTTTTTTTTTGATTCGCCTTCGAATGTGAAATGTGTGTTTGATCTCAAGATCAAATTTGAAAAACTCTAAACTTTTCGAACATTGCATACATTAAAAGATTCACCTATAAAAAAAAATAAACATAATTGGATTTAAAGAAATATTAAAAATTCATAATTTAAATACTAGATTAATAAAATCGCAAATGAAATTGATATTATGAAAAATCAATCCCCCACAGCAGCACCAAAAACTTGTTGCATGTAAAAATTTTACAAGTGCACAAATTGCTTCAAGTGATACACTGAAGAGCAGAAATCATTTCCATAAGGATTATTTTACACAAGTACCAATAAAGTCTTAATTTTTCTATTATATAGTAATTGAAATAATAAGAGAATAATAAACAAAAATTGAAAATGTAAATTAATTAAAAAAAACTATAATTAAATGAAAAGAAATTCTATATGATAATGATTCCTAAGTAATTTGGGTACATCACAATACTATCCCATAAATATATCAAAAGAATTGTTTTAATTGAGATTAGGTTATGCTTGAAGTTGGATTTTCCTAATTTACCTAAGAAGCTCTCTTAAAAAAAATTGAGTCTATTATTACTAAAATTATGTCTACTTTCATGGTCATAAAATTCAATAACAATGTATTAAGTTTCATGAATAATCCTATAATATATCTAAAAGTTAAGGCTACTCTTGTGGTCTCAATCTCCTAGTTTAATATGCTAAGACTAACCCTAGACTTCCATTCTCGCTCCATCTAAAATCTTAAACATTATGCATATGTAGTCATTCATACATACAAAATCAATTAAGCTCAAACATATTAAATTAAAACATCTAACATAATTGAAGCAAAAATCACTTCATAGATTCATAAATTAAATATTGGGTTTTCACCGTAATACTTAGAATTAAAGAATTAGTTCATACTAAAAGAAGAAAAAGAAACAGAGAAGAAAGAATCCATTGAATTAAGTACAAAAATTTTCAAAAGAAGAGTCTTCCTAACAAAAACAATGAAAATAAAACCCTAAGAGAGAATATGCTTCTAATCTTAATGAAATTTTCTTTTTATTTGGTGTAGATCTTATATCCACTTTTCTCTCCTAAAAAGTTGCTCATTTTCCATATAGGAATCTCTATCCAGATTAGATCAAATCTCTTTAAGAAATAGTTTGCAATTTCCATTTCACAAACTATATTTGACACCTTACATGGTCTGATGTATGACTATGTAATAGATCATGCACTTAATTGCTTACGCGATTATGCTCTGTTGGTTAGTCAACTCTGCATCTCAGCTTTGTCCAATACATAAGCCATGCAATAGCTCATGCAACACTGCTGAAAATTGCAATTTAACTTATTTTTCAAGAATTTCCTGCGCGAACATAAAAGAGATAAAATTAACTTATTCCAAAATAAATACACTATAAAAATAAGGAAAACTCCTAATTTCTAATCTAAAATATGTTTTGAAATGACTCCTATCATCAATTTAAATAAATATAAATGTTTATACCCAATTTTATTTTATTGGGCCTATGAGTTTCAAGGATTGTGTTATGTTACATTCATGGGCTTAACCTATTGTAATAACGAGATTGTGTTTGTAGATATCTATATCAGTGTTAACTTTGTATTTGGATTAGAATTATTATCCTGATAGGACTCTTATTTGATAGTTGTATATAAGAAATTGTAACCAATGGAAAAGGGCTTTGAGTTTTACACAACAATATATTGTAAATTTTCTATAAATCTCATTCTTTCTTCTCTTTCCTTTTTAAGTATTTTCTTTGGTTGATGGTGATTTTTGCCTAAATACCATTTGAATGAATGGTGCTTTACCTATATACTCATTTGCTTGATTAATGACTTCCTTACCTATATATCAAATCCAGTTAACCCGGGTTAATTTATTAATATTTGAGATTTGGTGATACTGATAGTATCTTTTAATAAAACCTTATTATTAAATTTTATTGTTGAAATTTACAATGGTAATTTCTTTTAGCACACTCAATGAGACCTTATATGCTAATAAAAGCTAGGTATCATGCGCTTAAAGAGGAATAGACCACTTAAAAGAGCAATTCACCTAATAGAAGCTATTATAACCATGTCTAACAATAACTCTAATGAGAACTACTAAGCTAATTATTCAAATCAAAGGGATGAAATGGTTGACTTCCAAGGCATGTTCTTATGCCCAGGTAACCTATGGTTTTGATTATTATCAAATTAATAGCTAGATAGTGGCTGAGAACAATACCATGTTTAATAACATGATTAACTAGATGGCCACAGTCATTAGGCCATTAGTGAAGGACAATAGGGTTAGTCAAAAAGATATTCAATTGGGGGCTTGATCAAATCAACACTTGCATTGACTAATTAACTACTCTCTTAGAAGCTTAGCAAGCTTCAACACTAGATACAAGGTTCCCTATAAATGCCTCAAGCACATGAAGGCAATATGTTCAAAGGGAACTAGACTCAGTTTGAATACTTACTTGCCTAAGCAATACTGACCAAGGGATACTCCCAAACCCTTAGGGATCTGGTAGCTCATCATGTGGTCAAAAGGGAGTTACTTTGCCTTTATGTAATTTTTAACAATCATTTCAATCGAATGTACAACCACAACCGTACTACCAATACAACTAAATGACACATAAACCAGGGATGGTGTTTACTTATGATATCATTGGTAATGTAATTCCTTTGCTATGTACAGTAAGAGAATAAACAACTCAACCTCAATACAAATATGAATATCACCTAACTTCCTTATATCATTGTGTATTGATAAATGCATTGGAGAAGATTAGGGTTGATATGAATTCCTTGCTAAGGCCAACTTATTCTAAGCCACTAAGGGTAGACAAGTTGTATCCCTTTCCTAAGGTCTATAAAATTCTTGAGTCACACTATTCTCAAAGGAAGATAATGACTCAACCATTAAGCACATTGCTTGATTTTTAGCGACATGCAGTGAAGTGACTGTCGAGGATTTTTGAAAGTTGCATTTGTTAGAAAGTCACTCATAAAGATAACCTTCATGTAGTATACCAACCTTCTAGCAGGGTTAGTGGCGAGTTGAAAGATTATGGATGCAAAATTTTATACTAAATTCTAGAAGTCTCCTCCAATCACTTTGAGTGACCTCACCCATGCAAAGTAATTGGTGTGAGAGTTGATTGAAAAATTCATCCTTAGGTTCAAAAAGGATCGTACTTTGTGTCATACAAAGCTACTTAAGATAAACTGTGTCACCCTAGCATTTAAAGGGCTATATTTTGAGATTTGAAAGCATTTGAATGTTGTAAGTTCAAAGATCTTTATGAGATAAACATTAGAGTAGCTAGCTTTCAGAAATTGTTATAATAGGTAAATAAAAAAAAAGGCATCTTCTAAGGGCGGGGCACTTACTACAAGGACACATATATGGCTACACTTGGATGTGATAGCTTTAACTCAAATGAGGATGAAGTCAACATAATTGAATTGGTATTTAGAAAATTTTATGAGTGTCTAGTGTTGGCCAAGCTAAGGCCACAAAAGAAGGATAAGGCTAAGCAAAAGGCTGAAAATATTGCAAAGGAATACTCATTTTACCTAATAAAAATGGATGAAATGTTTAACTATCTTATGAAGGATGGTCAGTTAAAACTCTTTGATGACCGTATTATTCCCCCATTATAGGAGAAAAAGGGGAAATATTATTGCAAGTACTATAATGTCTAGAGACTTTCAACCAAGAATTATATAAATTTTAAAAATTCATTTAGAAGACCATTAAGAAAGTGAGGACTAAGGCCCTTGTGGAGACTAAGCCATTTTCAAAGTGACAGTATTGTTTATCCCACCAGTCTGGAAAAAAATGTGTGATAGAGGAGAAATTCTCATGTCCTTCAACTAGGGAAAAAAAGTTTAAAGATATAATGCTAGTCTACCTTATATGTCACACAAAGTTCAAGCCTTTAACCAAAAGGAAGACATCCAAGGGTGAAGTGAAGCTATAAGGGCAATGAAGGTATAACTCCTATAGATGCCCATATGTTTCTTATTCTCATGCAGTAAGAAATACAAAAATGGGTGAACATGTTGAAAAAGGAGTTAATACAAGTCCGATAAGTGATAATCTACTAAGAGGCTTAGATTCCTTAAGAGATGAGTTGTTGAGGCTAATCGATTGGAACAACAGGGAGAAGATCAGCTAAGGAGGATCTTTCAATCAAACCTAAAAATAACAAATTGGTGGGAAGAGCATAGTCCTAAGAAGGATGCCTTTGACTGCCTTGCCATTAGGCAATTAACGCGTACATAGCTGACAAAAACGTAAAAATTATGCTTCCAAAGGCAAATACAATAATTATGAGTCAAGTTAGATGAAGTGAGGGCTCATATGTAACACTCCAAAATTTATAATTTCTATTTTTCCTAAAGTTATCCTTATTGGAGTTATTAACTATATTTTTCTACTGAGTTATTTGAATTTTTTATTTAATTTGAGAATTTAAATAATATAAGAGAATTTTTTATTAGAGAAAATTAGTTGAATACATGTATGTAATTAGTATTATGGTTAATTTAATTTTTAAGCAGGTAAAATATTTTAAAGTTAATTTTATTTAAGCACATGTGCTTCTAATATTATATTTTATTTCTAAGTTTAATTTAAATTATATTATATGCATGGAAATTTTGTAAAGGTAATAATAATGATAATTATTATTATAAATATTTGAAGTGAATTTGAATATTAAATTATGAATGATTTATTTATAGTGAGATTTTATTTAAGTAGAGTTAGTAATGATAAAGTATTTTAAATTATAACTTAATTATTAAAAATAGAATTCATGAAGAAAATTATTTTAGTTCTTGTAAAAACATATTTAAATTATTTTTACAAGTTTTAATTATGTATATTTATGTATATTAAATATTATATATATAAAAAAGAAAGTGTTGTGGTTGTGATTGGTCCATATGGGAGCAATCACATCTCATGTTTTGAGAAGCCATGCAGATAAAAAAAAAAAAAAAGACAATGAAGAAGAAACAGGAAGAATAAAAATAAAGAGAGAAAAGAGAGAGAGAGGGAGGGAGGAGGAGATGGAGGGGCTACCTCTGACCACCAGTTGACATAGCCCTTGCCACTCACTTCCCCTTACTTACAGCAGGCGACCGATTATGACAGTGGCGGCAGCGGTGGTGCGTGGACAACGGTGGAGGTAAAAATGTAATTTTTTTGGTCAATAAACTTCAAATCATCTTATCTCTTGATTTCAACATCCAAATCAAACGTGGTTGATAGCGATAGAAAGCTTGTAACTCCAGCTTTGAGGTACCTGACTTGTCATTGGAAATCGCCAGTACCGGTGGCAACAGTAAGTCAAAGTTTTGGCCTTTTTCATAGTTTTCAGCCAATTCTGACTGTTAGCTTCTATGAACTCCTGGAAGGTTGATCTATGTTTGGTATAAATGGTGTCATCCTTGATCACCTGCAACAAACTTCATCCATTACAAGCAGCAATTCTAGCAGAGGTTTTGGTGAGGCATGAGAGTCGAATCAGGGCAAAATGCTCTACACATCCTTCTAATTATAATAATACATATCTCACAAATTATAAATGTTTCAATGATATTTTATGAACTTTTATCTTTTTTTTGATAAATATGATTTGGGTCCAAAACTATGAAATTATTGTGTATTGGACATTTGATGATATGAAAATGGTTTAGATAGATATATGATGATGTTAATTAAGTAGTAGGGTGATTTTGATTAAATTATGAGAATTGAGGGAGTTTATTATAATTATAGAAATTAATTGAAATTAGTACCATTATTAAGGATTATAAAATTATTATGGTATTTTATGAAACTAATAGAAAATAGTGAGGGTAGTTAAGTTAGTTTGAGATAAAATGATAGTTGGAAAAAGTTTATTAAATTGAAGGATTTAATTAAATTTGAAGAGATTAATAGTATAAATCATGACTAAGGATATATTATTTAAGGATATTGTGACCAAAATAGAATTTTTGAATTACGTGATGAATATTAGAGAATTAATTGGGATTAAATATAATTGTTGGATTTGATTACAAAGGTTAGGTGAATTAATGAAAGCAGTTTATTTAATAGATTCTTGAGAGAATATTGAAAAGTGGAGATTTGTTTGGGAATTATGTATAAATAATGGATTGCTGATTTTAAATATTTATTTGGAATTTAATGAAATTGTTTAAAGTAGAAAATGTATTGAATGATTGGAGGCCTCAGATGGGCATCGTGTGTTGTGATTTCATGTACGAGTTAAACTCGTTTTACGAGGAAAATAGTTCAACTTATAGGGAAGATTTTGCTGAATTTTAGTAGAACTAATTAAATTAAATAAAAGGATAAATGAATAGAGTTATTTGAAATGAGATCAAAATTATAAGGAGGTAGATAGAAGTGATTTTTAAATTATGTTTATATATGATTATTGGATTAATGAATAGATAATTTACATGGAAATGAAATTAGCAATCAAAGTCGAAGAATATTTGGTTTTAATCCTCCATACCAAGTGAGTGGATAAACTTGTAATATTATATTCATGCACGCTTTGAGTTGAATTCAAATTTAAGGATAGTTTTCTAGAACTGTTTTATGAAATGATTGTTTGATATTAAATTTTATTGAGTGAACAAGTATGTTTGGACTAATTTTAATTAAAGGATTATTTTTTGGCTCTATTTATGAAGTGATTGTTTTGATTTTAAATTTTAGAGATTTGACAAATTTACAATATTGTAGAATTGGATTTTTTTATGTATGATTTTGGAATTTATTTTCTTTTAGAATAATTTGAATTGAAATTCTATTTTATTAAAATTGAAATGATATGAATATTTTAGATTTATTGAATGAAAGAAGGTTCTATGATAATTTTAGTTAGATGATTAAATTGCATTTTATTTTATGAGATAAGTAGTATTATAGTTGGATAAAAAAAATATACATATGCACTCAGTTGTGTTGTTTATGTGGTCACACCTTGGAAGTCAGGTGTTATACATTTATTTTGGAATAGCACTCAGTATACACATGCCTTTGGAGTGTATACTGAGTGGTTGCCCATTAGAGGTTTTAGGTATATGCACGTATGACTGGGATTCATACTTTAGGTTGCTAATAGACGTCTTCATATCCATTGCTGGCTAGGATTGGTAGAATGAATAGTTGAGTGCGTATGTGATTTTGCTAGTATACTTTATTAATTTTTACAATTTAGTAAGGATTTGTTTTTGCTATCTTGTTTTGGACATAGAAAAATTGTGAGCATCATAAGTAATAAAGTTTTATAAATTATTATTTATCCAACGAGATAATTATTTTTTGATTGCTTTGAGATTTTCAGAAGATATTGATAAGTATGTTATTTTAAAGGAATTTCAAAATTGATTTTGTTACTTATATAGTTTATTGGCTTGTTTATTTTTGGTAAAATATTTGTTTAAAAGTTTGATTATATATATATATATATACACACTCTTTACTATTGTTTATTCCATCATTGAGTTTTGTACTCATTATTTTCACTCACTAGTTTATGCAAGAAAATTTTTGGATTAAGTCAGTTAGGGGTTCGTATTTCTAGACTCCATAATTCGGGCTAGAGAATTATTAATGGGATAAAAAAAGCTCCTTAAGTTCTGGCTGTTACAAGTTGGTATCAGAGCATAGGTTAATGTGGTCTCTAGCAAATGAAACTATAGATGTTAAGTTACCAATTTTTGAGGTATAGTTTAAAAATGTGGTTATAAATATGATAGTTGAAAGGATTAAGGTATAATGATATAAGTGAATTGAGAGATGCATATATTTTAATATAAGTGAAAATGTTAAAAAGAGTTGGAGATGTATTCTTAGTGGAGAATGAGAGATTTAAGAATTAGTATTGGCTAGATATCTATGAGATTTTTGATTCATAAGGGAATTTAAAATGAATTTTCAAGGGATTTTAAAATTTTTTAAATGATAAGAGTTCTGTTTTTATCTGGTGGTGGCCATTAAGGTTGATAATGTAAAATGGATGTTGAAAATAGTTTTTGAAACATAAAAGTTTGAAATGTTTTAAGGTTTTGAAATTTGAGTACTTGTGTCCAAAGATGATGAAGTCAACATGTACATCGAGTCTTGCATCATTACTCAAGCATCATGTGTCACTTATTGCATTCAGTTATGCATAGTCCATTAGTTTAGACATAGGGATGCAAATTTTAAAACAAAAAAGAAATATTTAAATTGATAAAATGATTTTTTTCAGTATTTGAGGTTGAATTATTTTGAGTAACTCGAAATGGATTGGATCCTTTACATGAATAGCTAAAATTTGGGACTATACATAAAGAAATATTTTGAGTTATGCATAAAGGATGTTGAAATTTGGGACTATACATGTGGTTGCTAAAATGAATTATAGAATCGAGATAGTGATATCTGTGAGCATGTGCATATTTAGTATAGAGGAATACTAGCAGAGTACATAGGCATAAGGAGATAAGAGGGATAACAAGTTTTATGTTTAGATATTTGATCATATTAAGTGAAACTAGAGCATAAAGACCCTTATGTCACTGATTTGCATGGTTTATACTGAAATTTCGAGGATAAAATTTTTTAAGGGTGGGAGAATTGTAATTTCTCAATATTTTTAATTTATATTTTTCCTATAGTTGTCCTTATTGGAGTTATTAACTATATTTTTCTAGAGAGTTATTTGAATTTTTTATTTAATTTGAGCATTTAAATAATATAAGAGAATTTTTTATTCGAGAAAATGAATTGAATACATGTATAAGTAATTAGTATTATGTTTAATTTAATTTTTAAGAAGGTAAAATATTTTAAAGTTAATTTTACTTAAGTACATTTATTTATGATGTTATAGTTTATTTCTAAGTTTAAAATTTAATTATAATATATGTATGAAAATTTTATAAAGGTAATAATAATGATAATTATCATTATAAATATTTTAAGTGAATTTGAATATTAAATTATGTATGATTTCTTTATAGTGAGATTTTATTTAAGTAGAGTTAGTAATGATAAAGTATTAAAATTAAAACCCAATTATTAAAAATAGTATTCACAACGAAAATTATTTTAGTTTATATAAAGTTTGAATTATTTTTTGGGAGTTTTCATTATGTGGATTATGTAAATTAAATATTATATAAAAAAGAAAATGATTTGTCTAGTTGTGACTGGTCCTCATGGGACTAATCACATCTCATATTTTGAGAAGCCATGCAACCAAACAAAAAAAAAGATAAAGAAAAAGAAAAAAAGAAGAAACGAAAAGAAGAAAGAAAGAGAGAGAGAGAGAGAGAGAGAGGAAGAGGAGGAGGAGGAGGAGGGGCTGCCTCCGGCCACCATCGATCGACACAACCCTTGCCACTCACTTCCCCTCACCTACAGCAGGCGACCAGCAGTGGTAGTGACAACAGCGGTGACGTGTAGATGGCAACGAAGATAAAAATGCAATTTTTCCAGTCAATGATCTTTAAATCATCATATCTCTTGATTCTGACATCCAAATTAATCGTGGTTGGTGGCGTTGGGAAAGCTTGCGAGTCTAGGTTCAATTTAGCACTTAGCTTGTCACTAGAAATAATTATGAGTACTAGATTCTAGGTCCTTAGAATACGAGCATGATGATGAGAAACTACTTGAATTCTTCCCTAAAGAACATGGAAAAAAAAGTGCATAAAGAAATTTCAAAAGCTTGGACAAACCTTGAACTAAACCTACCTCATAAAAGCCTGAGTCTAAAAGCCTAATTTTGAAATTTCAATAGAGGTTTGTACAACCAACTTAGATGGTTGTATAACCAACTTAAATGGTTGTACCAAAAACCCACTAAAAGCCAAAAAGGATAAAGCTTTTAGAATAGTAACCCGAATAGCCTAATTGGATGTACAACTAAGTGATTGTCTGTACAAACAATCATTAGGCTACATAGACAATTTATAAACCCTAAACTCTAGAATATTCATTGATCTTACCAGGTGCAATTCAAATCATTAGGCTCAGATGCACCCATTATTTTTCCATAAATACCCCTACCTTTGAAGAGAGAGGGGAAGACCAATTTTCCCCAGCCAAACTCTACTAAAATTATCTCAAACCCTAAAAACAATGAACCTAAATAGAAATCACAAATACCTAACATACACCTAAAAGATTCAAGGTAAAACCAAGCTTTGCTCTAGCTTTTAGCATTCTTTTACCTTGCATTTAGAGAAGTTTCTAACACCAAAGTGCCTTTAAGGGCAAAAGGAAACATTTAAGGCATCAAAGGACTCATCCCTTAGCTCGCTTTGTTCTCCTTTCTATTCTTATTTTCATTTTTTGATTTGTAGTTTTAGCAGGTCTAATGGGTTATACAGACTAAATAGTGGTTTGTACAGACCACTATGTGGTTTGTACAACACTGCTTTGTTTCATATGAATTTTTCTTATTCTCTTATGATTTTTTAAGCCTTTTGCAGGAGAAATGGGGTAGGTTGTAAAGACCTATGACCCTCATTCCATATTCTTAGAGGCTATGACCGTCAAAATACATGTTTCGGCTCACATATGTTTTCTTCCTTGTGCTTTGTTTCATTTATGTGCTTAATCATAAAAAGATGATAGGGAGAGGTTCAATAGAACTAAGGACCCCTTGATTTATCATTTTTCAATAGGAATTCATTTTAGGGATTTATCATTCTTCTCAACCCTATCATGGTGGAGGATGGGTTAGCCTCATTCCTCGGCTACCCATTCTTTCTTGTTCTCCTTATGGCATCACGAAGCATGTATGCATTTGGGAGAGGATTCACTATCCAACGACCCAATTTAAGTGTTTATTATTATGTTCGAAAAGTTTTGTTAACATCTTTTTGGTGTTTTAGTCATTCTTTCATCTTAATTGCATACTAGCCATTCTATGGCTAAAAGTGTAACCTGCATTGTTCTTGGCATTATTCAAATATGACTAAGACAAGTTGGGAAAGGATCCTAACATCCTATGACCCTTTATTTTGCTACTCATATGTTGCCTTAAGTCTTTCTTAGTCTTTATTTATATGTTTATTATGATATGTCTTCTTCATTGATGTCATTACATGCCATTATCATGTTTATGCTCCATATTATGTTTAATATGATTAAAGATGAATATGGATAGTAGGTTAGACCTCTTGATTGACCCCTAACATGGCTAATGACATTAGACATTAGGGAATAATAGGCTAGACCCTAAGCTATAAGGATTAGGTGGTACACTTCTATTTTGATTATCCATTTTTAGTATATCGTAGAAGCTATTTTCTTCCCATTTGACCTATGTTTTATAGACTAATTTGTGTTCATTTTATAGGTTAGGAAAGCTAACTAATGTATGCTTTTTGTCTATTTAAGTTAATTGCATGATAATCCCACCATTTGGATATGTATACCTCATCCCCACTTTGTATATATTATTTATTGCCTTTTTGCATCTTGCATATCATTTATGCATTGCATTTTTATTGTTTATGGTTCATGGCTTACTTAAATGAATGTACCTAGGTGGATAAATATGAAATTGATTAATAAAGGCAAGGTAGAAAAATGAACCATTGATTGCTTGAAGGCCGAACCCTATATCCGAGCGACTTAGAGGTTCCTAACCTCTTTCCTAAGTCATACCTAAATCCTAAACCCAATCTCTAATGGGATGAAGATATCTGATTAGGCTTTCTAAATGACTTAGGTAGGCTCAAAATTTATCCTTGCCCGAATTCTTGTCTCGATAAAATTCGAGTGGCGACTCCATATTTCATATGGGGATAATACCAATGTATTGTCCCACCTTGGCCCCCTCTATCGACTACTACTTTAAAAAAGGGACTTTTATATTATATAAACCCTCAAGGATCCCCTGTTGATCCAAATTGCCTGCCATGGCTAGGGATTGCTACTAATGTATGATCCTGACCTTTTGATCCCCTAATGATAGATAAAAGAAAAGAGTTATAAGCAAGATTTTCATTCGTTCAAGTGTAGCCTTGAAATTGAGGTGCCCACAATTGAATGTACCAATGATGGTAGTTAGTTAAAATTTCAACCTTTTTCATAATTTTTGATCGATTTCGATCAAACGAAGATAAGTTAAACTATACTACCAACTTCTATGAACTCCTGGAAGGCTGATCTATGTTTTGATATAAGTTGTGTCATCCTCGATCATTAGCGATGAACTTTAGCCATTGCAAGTGGTGATTCCAACGAGGCTTGGGAGTTTAATCAAGTCAGAATGTTCTACTCATCGTCCCGATCATAATGATGCAATTCTTCCAAATTATAAATATTTTGGTGAGATTTTGTGAATTTTTATCTATTTTTTGATAAATATGAATTAGGTCCAAAACTATGAAATTAATGTTTATTGGACATTTGATGATATAAAAATGGACCAGGTAGATATATGATGATGTTAATTAAGTAGTAGATGAAAGAATTGAGGATTAGTGGTGATTTTGATTAAATTATTTGAATTAAGGAAGTATGCATAAATAATGGATAAAGGATTTTAAATATTTTTTTTGAATTTAATGAAATTGTGGATAATTGAAGTAGAGAATGTGTTGAGTGATTAGAGGCCCCAAATGGGTATTGTGTTGTGATTTCTTGTAGGAATTAGACTTGTTTTATAAGAGAAATAGTTAAACTTAAAGGAGAGATTCTGCCAAATTTTTGGTAGAACTAATTAAATTAAATAAAAAGGATAAATTAATAGAACCAGTAGAAATGAGATAAGAATTATAAAGAGGTATATAGAAGTGATTTCTAAGTTATGTTTATATATGATTATAGGATTAATGAATGGAGAATTTGCATGGGAATGAAATTAGCATTCAAAGTGGAAGAATAGTTAATTTTAATCTTGCATTTCAGGTGAGTGGATAAACTTATAATATCATATTCTGGAACTGTTTTACGAAATGATTATTTGATATTAAATTTTAGTGAGTAAATAAATGTGTTTGAACTAATTTCAATTAAAGGATTATTTTCTAGATCTATTTATAAAGTGATTGTTTCAATTTTAAATTCTAGAGATTTGATGAATTTACAATATTGTAGACTTGTTTTTTTAAAGTATTTTTATGTATGATTTTGAAATTTATTTTCATTTAGAATAATTTGAAATTATATTCAATTAAAATTGAAATGATATAAATATTGTTTATTTATTGAATGAAAGTAGGCTTTATTATAATTTTGAGCTATAATGTCAATTTGGATTTTATTTTATGAGATGAGTAATGTTATAGTTGGATAAAAAAAAATGTGCTTGGTTGTGTTATTTATGCGATCACACTTTGGATGCCAGGTGCTATGAAATTATGTTTGAATAGCACTCAGTATACACATGCCTTTGGATCATATACTGAATGGTTACCTATTGGAAGCTTTAGGTCTACACACGTATGACTGAGATTCACACTCTACAAGTAGGCGTCATTATGCCCATTACTTGCTAGGATTAGTAGATTGCATAGTTAAGTGCGTGTGTGATTTTGTTAATAATTTTATTAATTTTTATAGTTTAGTAAGGATTTTGTTTTACTATTTTGTTTTGGACACGAAAAATTGTAAGTATAAAAAATAACAATGTTTTATAAGTTATTATTTATCTAGCAAGATATTTTTTTTAATGATTTCTTCAAGTTTTTTGGATAATGTTGATAAGTATGTTATTTTGAAGGAATTTTGAAATTGATGTTGTCACTTATACAGTTTATTAGTATGTTTATTTTCATTAAAATATTTGATTAATATATATATATATATATATATATATATATATATATATATATATATATATATATATATATAT